>RQTK01001185.1:0-31883 GCA_003991915.1 Elysia chlorotica | reverse complement strand
AATAATAATAATAATAATAATAATAATAATAATAATAATAATAATAATAATAATAATAATAATAATAATAATAATAATAATAATAATAATAATTACTGACGACTGATCACACAAAAACTTGCAATGAAATGAAAACACACATAGAGCTTAATTTATTGCAATGGCTGCTCAGATTTTTTTTGGTTTAATCCATTGAAACTGTTCTAGTATTAAAATGTTATAGGAATAATGGTAGTTTTACGTTGTCTTCTTATACCATGGTTGCCAACTGTTTTCGTTTAAAAACTCTTTGTTAAATAAGTATTTGATATTACTGTTATTTTGTCTATTGAATTGGATACACCCCCCCCCTCGCCCCAAAAAAAAAAAAAAAAAAACAAACAACAAAAAACAACAACACTGCAAGAGACTCCGACACAACAAAGACAAGGACAAAATAAGCAATGAGACTAAGAGCAATCAGAGCTCTCTTACTTTTCTCTTCTCCATGATGAAGTCGACAGCCCCCTGTACGTTTCCATTCTTCGTGCGCAGAGCCAGACGAGCTTCCCGCTCTGAGAACCCCATCAGCATGACTGGGCACAGACATACAGAATTGGAAGAGGGTTGGGTTGGTTGCTAAATGTCCAGTGTTAGAACTATATAAGCTATATTGTGTCTTTAATCCAATCTAGAATTAAAACTTACACGACACGACACAAATGCTCCTAGATTTCATATTTGTAATATAGTTGAGCACTCTCATCTCTACTTTTTTTCCTAAAAAAGAAAGTAAGCTATATTGTGGACGGGTCCAACAAAAAACGTCTAACAGTTTTACATGCTGCCACACAGAGACAGAACGGGAATATCTGGAATCCTGTCTCAGCATGGCATATCATACTGACACCAACAAAACCAGTAGAAGACGAAACGAGACAAATAAATTTTTGACACAATGTAAGGTTTCGAACCATGGACCTCCCACCTGGAGGACCTATGCTCTACTACTTGCATCTGTTTGCCTCTCGGGAGGATTGTAAAAGATGTGGGAAGGCCGCGGAAAATAGTAAAAATATTACCCCCCCTTGAGTTATTCAATTCTTAAAATATAGATTATGTTGTTATATGATGAGCTTAAATATATTTTATATTGACATTGACAGAAAGTTGATATGCCAGTATATTCTCAAACAAAGGTCTGGACACAGAATAGACTTTAGTTTTTAACCCTTATTCAGAATAAAAAGAAATTCCCTTTTTAACCAATGGTACCTGAGGCATAAATGAACTACCCCCCCCCCCCTTTCCTCCAATCACTGATATAAGATCCCTCCTTGGGGAATCGTGGGAGGCGTTAAACCCAGAGAGCAATGAACAAAATAAACCAAAGTCTACTTAGTAAAAGATGTACCCGGTATATGATGAGGAATGTAATCAAAAGCTTATGTTATTAAAATGAATTTGTAACTCACTTTCATTCAAGCTGTTCTCATCAACATGCAGGAGAGTGAGGACGAACTCTGCCTGCAATAAAAGTTACAAAACAAGTTTTGAAATAAAAGAGAAGAAAAGAGCAGCATAACAAACAATTTTTCTGACTCGAGAGTTATCCCCTTAAAGTACTTTCATGACAGCCATGTTTTTTACCATGCTCATTGAGCAAGAGTACTAGACTTATGACTTCTATTATTTACTTAGAATATATAATGCGCATGTTGTTGGCACAATGGTTAGAGCATTGGACCACCTTTGTGAGGATGCTGGGTTCTATCTCCCGCAAGGACAATTTTTTTCTGGATCAACCAGCCTGGAATGTGTAGCTGAGGGTCTTTAGTCACCGCAAAAATAAAATGCAGCGAGGAAAGTAATGGCAAGCTACCTCACTAATACCATTTGCCATTTACAATCAGGACACTACCTATTGGTTCCCAAACACTCTGTCAAGAGTAGGGACCAACTTAACTTGTTTTTTTTTAAAGACATTATAAGGATAGGAAAACTAGACTAGACTGTCAAGATCAAAGGAAAATAATGTACACCTAGATCCTGATGTGGTTCAAGGGTTATTACCCTGTCAGCACACTTTTTAGGGAATTTTCAAAAATTTATAAAAGGTTAAAGCTTTGATTTTTTATTATTCCTAAATGGAAGGTGTGCAGATCAATACAAAGAGGTGCTAGCACAAGAGCATATCAATGTGCACAACATGTGTGCAGTGTGATATAAAAGGGTTAAAAGGATTTTTATCTACAGGCTTCTGTCCTTTTCAGAAATATACAATCAAAAGTTTGTGCTATTTTTATTTTTACTGTTTTTAATTTATTACTAGATAATTTACCATAATGTTTTTTTGTTTTTTTTTCATAACCAAGCTGTCAATCTTTACAGTTTTCATTTTGATAAGTTTTCTGTGCAGACAGAACCTTTTTATGCTGTTGCCTCCAATTTCACCAGTAATGAAGATAGAATCTATTTAATGCCACCTTACAAAGTTTGTGGTTGTCATGTTGATCCTCAATCTAAACAGTAAAAACCAACTTAACACTAAACTCAGTCTCTGCCCATGTAACCTCCAGCTCCTGGACTCACCCTGTTGAAGAGGCTACCGGCTTCCCTGATGTCCCCTTTATGGAAGGCCACGATTCCCTGGAGTAGGTACAGCCGCATCAGCAGCGCTTGCTCTGTACCCGTCCCACCCTGGGGTATCAAAATACATGCGTAAACATAGTGTCGTTGAGTTAGCAGGATAGTGATAGCATTATCTTAGAGATTTAACATTATGTATTGAGCATATCGTCACTGTGCAACAATATGGCATAAGACATACCTCTGCAAAAATGCAAGTGATATATCGGTGTAAGGATGAAAATAAGATTTATCTAACTAAACTCTCAGATTAAAAATGGGCTACTAAGTTTTTGATTTATCTTATTAAAAACTTATGTAAAATATAAGATAGAAGTAAGGAAATAAAACAATTTTTATACATAATCTTGACAGCAGCACAAAAATGACTTAAGCAAAATAATAGTACAGTGACGATAATATTAGTGTGTTTGATGGGTATGAGTTAAATTGCAATGTGCCATGGAAATTTTTTTTTCTAATACCAAAGCACTTACCAACATAAAATTATAAATACATTTGTACTTCTACTAATAAACAAAGTTATTTAAAAATCTTAAAGCTACAAAAAATGAGATATCCCATTCTGTAGCTGAATGATGGTGTTGGCTTGAATGTATGCAAGTTTATTGGTTTTGTGAAATACAATTGTAAAAAACTGAATCAAGTTTTAATTACCCATTCCAAAAAAAAAAAACAACTTTATTTTTGCTTTTTGACAAACAAATCATTACAAAACTGTTGCATTTTCAAGACAAAACGTAAATTTCCTTGATTCACTAAAAGATTTTTTTTCAATCACATTGCTGAAGGTTTACAGCGTACTTGCAATAATCATTTTTATTAACGAAAAACCTGTATTTCCAAGAATTTTATTTGAAACTATGCAACAGTTGTCAGATAAGAACAACATTACTTTCAGCGCTGCAAGCCGCTCCATCTTTTCTCCATAACTGCGTTTGAAGCCAGCCTCACTCGCTTGCAGTCGAAAATCTGCAATTTAAAATTTATTGGGCATAAAAAAAAATCAACTTATCACCCTTTACAGTAAACATTGAAAAATAGGAGAATTATTATCAAGGTTGGCACATAAATGGGGCTGTAACAGAATTCGTTCAACAAAATGGAACTTGACTCATACTTTCACTCTTACTTAACTTCTTACTAAATTCTAAAGTCTTTATTAGAATTCCACATGGAGGTAAACAATGTTTTATACCTGTCCATTCTCTTGGTGATAACAATATTTTCTTTGGAGTAGAAACAAAACGTATATGGCAATAAACGTCCATGTAAACATCTGCAGCTGCAAGCAATATTTGATGAATTTGGCAGCAAGAGTTTTGAAATCGACATTTCTTCAATCAGCTACGATAACATTTTATTGAAATAATAATATGGTTCAAAAATCTTGATCCTATCATTTTTTAATAGAGAAAAGGTAATGAACAGACATGCTTGCTTCGTTTGTGTAACTCAGTTGCATCTCTTCAAACTTAGATTATTTTTTCTAGGGGACAATACAGTGGAAACCTAAAAAAAAAAACAAAGTCTGATAATTACATTTTCTCATAAACCAAAATTCTCAATTGCAAGAGGATACGTTATTTTCCCCTCTTTGATTCTGTTAGTATCTGATTCATAATTCGAAGTCTCGCTAGTTTGATTGTCTTGATTCAAAGGTGGCACCACCAGTATGCATTAACCGAAGTACTGTCTATCAAGCAGCATTCAATGCTTATTGATGCCTAAGACTTACATTTAGAAGAAATGGGGTTGAGAGGAGGTTGATATAGAAAGAAAACAAAAGGAAACTACCGTAAATGCAAAGAGTGCAAGAAGTTGTTTATATTTTTTTAACCCTACAAGTGTCGCTAGTATTTAGTGTGTGGTGTCGGGCTATATTTGGTAATTTATATAGGGGTCATAAATTGGACTGGGAGGCAGCAAATATTTATTATAAACCATAAAACCTATACATTTTCTGAAAGCTGAGAGGGTCTAGAAAATTTTGAAGCGGGTTTCGGTACCATACAAGTGTTTTGTGACCTTGACCTTGGCCTTGAAATGCCAAGGTTAGGTTTCTACCCTAAAAACTATCTACTTTGTCATAAAAAAACTTGGAAACCAACATGTGTAGCTAAAAAAGATAGGAATAAAGTTGTAGAGGATTTCTTCAGCTTTCAGAAAATGTATAGGTCTAATAGCCTCACATCAAGACTAAACCAGCTGTAGCAGATCTATGCAACAGAACAAGTGAACATAAACGTCAAGTAGGTCCCAAGTTTTCTCTCTGACCATTACCAACACACAAGAATACATGTAAAAAGCATAAAGAAGTAGGTTGAGTACTTAGCTGGTATGGTTATTCAGGTCTCTTTATCAACTGGATCTTCATCTAGATCTACCTCTACCTCTCCGTTTCTATCTACTTCTAAGTCAACTGCTCTTGGATCTGAATCCCTAGGTCTAGATCTAAATCTAGATCTAGATTCTAGATAAAAATGGTCATCAATCTAACCATCTAAGACATCTAAAACTTGTTCTCGAGTAAGTAATTTCCTTCCTGATGGACCTGCTCCTTGGTTATAAATTGTTAGAGTTTGTAGCTTTCAAGAGAAAATCGAGTGTCAACATGTAAACAAAGTTTGAGCTGAAAACAGCTGTTGTCTGCATTCAAAACAACACTGGAAGGAAGTGGAACTCTTCTTTATTCCTATAAGAGTAGTTTCGATTTATTTGGCGGTGTACAGACGCTTTAGTCAGCCATAAAATAAACCCTCTTTTACGGCCGATCTAATCCGCCGAAACACCACAGCAGCGACTTTAAGGCCGATTTAATCGGCCGTAAACACTACGAGGGTTAACACTTTAGTGGTTCAGGTATGCTCCTTCAGTAAATGGAATCCACTTAATTCGAAAATTTGATCCACTTCCAAGCAATTCAAATTAGGAGGTTTCCACTGTATACATGGCAATAACAGATCTGAGTATCTGTGTTCAGAGTGTGATATTCAACAGAAAAATGTGATAATCAACCGACCTGCATTCGGCAACTGGTCAAGATTCTTCAGTTGCAGGTAGCACCAGACGATGTCCAGGCAGAGAATGGCATAATTGTCCACCGAGTTCAGAATCTGGGAGCTGCACTTGCTAAAGACAGGGAAGGAGGGTGAAAACAGAACTAAGACAAATATCCAACAGGACTGACAGGCCAACGTGTTAGGGCCTATATAGCTCTACTAACTGTTGGTATACAAAACCATAACATAGCTAATGTATGATAAGGCAGATACAGGTAACTTTGTTCTCTTTTTTTTTAGACTTTTTGTACCTGGTCTCTCATCAACTTTTGTACAAATTTAAAATCGCAAGCGCACCTCACTTAAAGCTATCAAATTCCAGGTAAAAAATATAAAAAAGTGTGTAGCTCATGACCATTATTACGATCGAGTGATGGAAAAGCAAAATAACACAACAAATCTATTAAGTTAGAAGTTGAGGAGTATAATAATCTACTGTACCAGTACACTATCATATTTTTCTTCTTCTTTAGACTAGATATTCTGCCCTTGCATCTTCCTCAGCTTTCAATGTCATTTAAAATCACAATCTAAAATCTATTGAAGGATTGTGGTTGTGCTGTGTTTAAAATCATCGGTCTAACATGCATTTGTTGCGCAGTGTAAATAAAACTGGTTGGCTCTGTGTCAGTATAATGAAGGCGGGCCTAGTGCTGGACTTCCCCATTTGGGTCAAGTCCGTGTAGGATTTTTCTCCAAACCCAGGAGACTTTAAACTGACAGATGTTTTTGTCTCTCTAACCATAGGTTACTTTAAAGTTGAATAGTTAAAATGAATATTCAGGAAGAAAAAAAGATAATATGTAAATTTTATATACTTGAATTCTGAATCCGCCTCGAGAAACAAAGGAAGGGCCAGTGAAAACTTGTGAGTCCGCAAGGCTGCTCTCCCTTTCTCATGGAGCGCCATAGCCAGAGTCAAAGCCTAGTGGGATGGGAGAGGCAATGCAGAAAAAATAATATGTTTATAAGTCTTTGTTCTTCCTGGACCCAATACCTAAAAAAAGACAAAAGATTGAGCCTCTTTTTCATGCCTGTATAAATGAAGAAAATTTGAGATATATTGAAATTAACAACAACAGCAACACCAGCGTGTATATATATATATATATATATATATATATATATATATTATACACATTCTTGTTGCTGCTCTTGTTAACATATTCAAGATTTTGAAATACATTATAATTCCTTTGAGACATAATTATACATTATATATTCAAATACAGGTTAGCAAAATATAACAATTAGCACAAAATATTGTTCTCCCTAGAGCTTTTCTCTAGAAAGTTCAAAGGAATCAGCTAAATTCTTAAAAAGGAAATTAAAAAATAAACGAACGTCTGTTTAAACCATTTTTCCATATTAGTAGAACATATCAACTGAATCGCACGGCAAACCGGTTTTAACTGGCAAATCAATTATGAATAAAACAATGCGACAAACCTTTTTCTCTTCAGCTGGCAGTGCCAGGGGTTTGCCATTTTGGTCTGCTATCTGAACATCAAAGTCGTCATCATCTGAAGTAAAGTCACATTTGCTCGTCACACTTATGCGACACAGAAGTTTTCTTCCATAACATCTTAAGCATGTATACAATTTAACTGCAATGCATTTATAAAAAAAAAGTGAACCCAAAGCAATTTTTTTTTATCAAAGGACATTCATGATAAACTTGTATTATGAAATGGATAGATAACCAGTAAGTACAAACAGAAAAAAAAAAATCATCTTGCTGATATCTAATTGACAGCTATTATGAAAACATGTATGAACTATGAACTGACCATCGCCCCTGGCTGACAAAAGCTCTGCGGTTTGTCTTGCCTTCTCTACCTCTGCAATTTCTGCCTCTTTCCCAACAATCTGGGCTTCGGACGAAGTCATCAGAATGGCCATGATATCACTGCCATTCTGTGGAGGAAACTCAAATCTCATAATATTAAACACACGTGGATTACATAAATAAAACCAAAGACAGTATGTATTCAAAATTTCTTTGTTGTTTTTTTTCCACAAAAATCATTGTCATACCTCAAACTAGGAAGCAGACCCAAATTTTTACCCACATTAAAAGATTTCATCCTTGCTTTTCATCTGGTATGCAGCCTCCCTTTTGTTTTTACCCAGTTTCATGACTATACATTTCTGTGGGTGGAATTTTAGTAGCCATCTTTCCGATCGCTCCAGAAGTTTTGTCAGATCCTCCTGGATGGAATTTGTATCAAGATCTGTGTCGCTTTTCCCGTAAAGCTTGGTGTCGTCTGCAAACATTTTCACTGTGTTTGCGATACCTAGAGGCAAGGTGAGGACCAAAGTTATATTAAAAAAAAAATGAATCATACGTCCGTGTAGGTATGATAGATCAAAAGGATTTAGAAGGATTCTGACTTTTATTCCTTGTCCGTCCAGAGACTGTCTCTCAGTGATGATGCGGCCACGGCAAATCAACTTTAGGAGGGACGCAGGAATGTTGTAATGTGATGAGATCATGTCTCTCAGCTCCGAGCCCGAGATGCTTAACTTGCACTCTAACTGCATCGGCTTCTTCGACGCTTTCTGCCAAAAACAAAAATATTATGTATAAAAGAAAGATACTACAAAAAATAATACTAAGGTTGACAATTAACAAACTAATTTAAAACTAATACAACTTGGATTTGTATAAAATAAATGCTCATAAATGGGAGTCCTAAATTTGTTTACTTTGTAATTTATAATGATGATTACAACACAGTTTTAAGGGAAAAAAAAGGTACCCAAAGTGGATAATTTTAATGCTACAATATATTTAAAAAAAATACTCCAAGCACATGTTTTGTCTAAGAATTTATTCCAGGAACAAACCAGCTATTAGATCAATCTCATGTTATTAGTAATTATGATCACTTTCTAACAAAAATTAACAAACTAAATTAAAACCAGTTCTATTTGCCACAAAATTTACCAAAATTTGGTTTAGTTTGTTGGTTGTTCAATATCTAAGGCGATCTCATGCATAACCCAAGTAGGCTATCACTAAAGCCTGACAGTGACAGTGACAATTCTGTGTGCTACCACACAGAGACAGAGTATTAACAGGGATACCAGGAAATTTCAATAAATAACTGTGAAAGAACCAGGGTGAATCTGGTATAAGTTGGAACTTTGAATTTTTCCATTAATTTACAACAAATCCACAATCAACCATTCGCACTTTGAGAGGTTGAAAAAAGGATAACTATATTACATTTAGATCCAGAGATAATCTTTTTGATTAAAAATGAAAAAGGTCAAGAGAATAGGTTTCCCATCTTTAGAGAGCTCTACCTCAAAACTTATGTAAGTGGCTGATGCCTCCATAGGTTTAGAAACAATGAAAAAAAACGCACAGTAAAATCAGCACTTGGTAACAACCTACAAGTTTATTTCATCCAAAGTTTGTACATGCATCAATCTAAAAAAAGGGAATCAGTGCCTTTGATGCATTTGATGCTTCTTAACACACAATAAATAACTCAAAAAGTAAAATTTCCGACTTGCATGTGATTCCCCCTGGTTATCTCTAACAAAAAACACACACACACATATATATATATATATATATACTGTATAGGTTTAAAAAAGAAAAAAAAAAAGAAAAAGAAGCTAACGTCTGCTGGCACTGGACCGGCCACCCGGACCCTCAGCGTTGCCAGCCCGAGACTCTGGAACTTTTCCCTCTCGTCGAGCTTGGCCAGGGCGTGCAGTCTAAGCTCCTCCATAATGTGAGCGACATCCTCCGGCGCGGCGCCAAGCTGCTCACTGATGAACTGTTACTCTCGGACCCTAGGAGCAGGATAAAGGAGTGATAGCATATCTTTTATAATACATTGAGAATGAGAGCTTGGGTAGGAGTGATTGTGTATCTTTTATAATGCATTGAGAATGAGAGCAGAATAAATGAGCGATAGCGTATCTTTTATAATACATTGAGAACGAGAGCAGAATAAATGAGCGATAGCGTATCTTTTATAATACATTGAAAATGAGAGCAGAATAAAGGAGTGATAGCGTATTTTTTATAATACATTGAGAATGAGAGCGGAATAAAGGAGTGATAGTGTATTTTTTATAATACATTGAGAATGAGAGCCTGGGTAGGGATCAGAATAAAGGAGTGATAGTGTAGCTTTTATAATACATTGAGAATGAGAACAGAATAAAGGAGTGAGTGAGTGAGTGAGTGAGTTTGTTTTACGGCACGTCAGCACGATAACGGCTATGTTGTGCCCATGATGTCCAAAGACAGCTAATGCATTATACTAGTAGCAACGGTGATTCCTTCTCTCTTTGAGTAGTAAAAGTACATAAATTGTGCGTAAAAATTTTGGTTAAAAGTGAAGGGTAGTGATAGTGTATCTTTTATAATGCATTGAGAATGAGAGCTCGGGTAGGGGGCAGAATAAAGCTCACTATCACTTAGAAAATATTATGTAACTGATACTCTCGGACCCATCTCTCGTCTTATGTCCTCACTATCACTTAGAAAATATTATGTAACACAATGAGAGTTGGGTAGGAGCAGAATAAAGGAGTGATAGTGTATCTTTTACGATACATTGACTATAAGAGTTTGGGTGGGAGCAGAATAAAGGAGTGATAGTGTATCTTTTATAATCCATTGACTATATGAGAGCCTGGGTAGGAGCAGAATAAAGGAGTGATAGTGTATCTTTTACAATACATTGACTATGAGAGTTTGGGTGGGAGCAGAATAAAGGAGTGATAGTGTATCTTTTACGATACATTGACTTTGAGAGCCTGGGTAGGAGTGAGTGTGTATCTTTTATAATACATTGACAATGAAAGCCTGGGTAGGAGCAGAATAAAGGAGTGATAGTGTATCTTTTATAATGCATTGATGATGAAAGCCTTGGTGGGATACATAAGAAAGGAGACATAGTGCATCAGCAATATAAAAAAAATACAGCATTGATGGCATTCCCTGAGAGGTTAAAATCTTAAGCAAACTCTGCTGTATCAGTGTATGTCACACAAGACACAAATGCTACGTACATCAGGAGTCTCCCCCTTGCTCTTGTCAGCGGCGGTGTAAGGCGGCAGCCACAGCTTTACTTTTTCCGTGTTTAAGATATCCCTTATTTGTTTCACCAATAGGTCTCGACCAACATCCATGTTTGCTTAATCAGTGAAGAAGTTTTATTCCCTGGAAGAGAAAAAACCTTAAATTTATACAAGTATGTCTATACAACGAAGGCAAATTTTTCCATTGGGTAGTAAAGGTTTATATGTTATCCTATTTTATATTCTATATCTATCTTGCAACCGCAAATGAACACTTGCTATTACTATCTTTCTTTGAATATCTAAATCAGTCCTCCATTTCAAAAGCAAGACTTTTCTGCGGTAATCGTGTGTCTTGTTCAAGTCGATCAATATATTATTTATTGTCACCGTGCTATGATTTATGGCATAAGTGAGACTTTCATTAAAAGAGGTCGTTGGTTAGAGCTCCTTCTTGTTGGGTCAGTGTCATTTTAATGTGCTGGGTGTGGGCAGAGTCATGGTATCCCAACACTGTCTCTGTGTGGTAGCATGTAAACTTCTCAGACGTTATCTTTGGGCTCGTCCACTCTATAGCTGATGTTGGACGCTAACCTTTTACCTTCACTACACACAGTGATGCAATTTTTCTGTAAATTTAAGGATTTTTATTTTTTTTGAAAAAGTTGGCAAATCATAGTTCAGGAAAGGTATTTTATTGGATTAATGTCTCGTGAGGTAGCGAGCTAAATGAGGCTGGATGTGGTTGGCATATTCAGTAAAGGTATTTTATCGGATATATGTCTCTTGAGGTAGCTAAAGCTAAATGAGGCTGGATGTGGTTTGCTGGAAGGTAAGGGGCACTAATTGAATGTTTTGTGCTCCCTAACATGAGAGCGATCAAATGGTTAATAGTTACCCAATGTACATATACAAAACAATGTCAAAACATTAAAAATAGAAAGAAAAAAAACATACACAGGGAGTACAGCTGGAAGGTATTTTATTTCATTTTAATAAAAAAAATAACAACAAAAAGACAGGGAGTACAGCTGGCAGATATTTTAATCAAATTTCGCCCACATACCCATTTGATCGCCTACAGGTTAGGGCCCACAAAACTTAAGTAGTGCCTGGCAAGGGGTTGTAGAGACTTGGGCAATTTAAGTCAAGTATATATATCATAGTTAAACGTTTCATAGATATAAAGAAAGAATAGTTACTGTGTTAAGTAAAATAATTGCCTGTGCAAGGCGTTTAAAAACAATATTTTAGATCTATTATCTAGATCTATAGTGCGTAGATATTCAGCCATTTAAGTCTGGCAATAATAGACTAGATTTTACATTACCCGAGTCGACTCAAGGTTGAAATAAACGCTGTCTGGATCTAGAAGTTATATCACGATGAGTATGAAGTTTTCACGGTTCATCGAATTCAGCTTCCCCCATAGATGCATTTCTATAATAATGGATAGTGTCAGTAGGCCTACTGTAATGACTAAGCTTTACAAGAAGTCTTACACGATCGCTAGAAATAACAAGCCTATGTTTACTTTTCGTTTCAATGTTTTGGTTTTGAGCAAAGCCAGCACTGTTTGCTGTCGAACTTTTTAATTCAACGTAGGCAGATAATTGGTAATGACATGGTGTAAGAAATATTTTATTTATTTTTAAAAAGTCAATATATTTTTTACCGATTAACATTTGGATATAGATCTATATTTCTATGTTTTTTCAACAATATTATGTGCTGTTCCCATTAAATTTCATAATTTGTTAAATTTGAAAATTGAGAGAGCAAAAATTTAAAAAAGCTTCTTACGTTTTCATTAGTGCAATATAGTTTATATTTTTGATAAACTGGCATTCTTTTTTATCAATACTAATTCTTCAAAGATGGCAGCCCCCGTGCGGCTTTTCTTCTCACCGTTCCGCCAAGGCCTTTCTCATGCAACTTGTGTGGCAACTTTCAATCGCTTCCATACTCATCATATATATCCAGCCAACAACAATATAAAATATACCGTGCCTAGTCCTATATTATGCTGTCAGTGTCAAAGCCTTCGCAGTCATGAAAACAGGTAGATCTAGATCTAGGCTGGACTACTACTTACTAGACTATTTAATTTAGTATTTAAAACCCCTTCCCCCTTCTCTCTATCTCTCTCATTCTCTCTTTCCCCTTCTCTCTCTCTCTCTCTCTCTCTCTCTCTCTCTCTCTCTCTCTCCTCTCCTCTCCATCACTCTCTCTCTAGATCTAGATCTAAACAGAATTTGTTGATGATTTGTAAACCGAAGCTAACTAGATCTAGATATCTAGATCTAGTTTGTAGAGTCCTGGTGACTTGCCCACTCCCCTCTAAGTTGTAAATATTCTGATTTAATGTTCCAATTTCTTCTTCCCGTTTTTTTTAATAATAAATTGTGAATTAGCATTCCAAGTCAGGCTATGAACAAATGACTGTTTTATCCTCAATTTTCTAATTTTAGGTTCTTCTCCACCAAAGAACCAGAGGATAAGATTAAAGTCCCTAGTCGCCCACGCCAGTATGCCCTGAGCAAATTAGTGGTCTTTTTATCAGATTCGATAGATAAGCTTGAAAACAGACTACCTAGAGCTTACCAAGTCTACAAGACTGCAAGGACCGGTAATTTTTTTCATAGATATTATTTAAATATATAAATTTATGTTAAAGAGAATGAAAACACGACGGATCTACAATAATGGTGAAACAAACGAGTATTCCCACTCTGTGTGCCAAGACATTATAAGAATTATCATACTTTTTAAGTCTTGAGATCCGTCATCGTATAGGATCCTCCATGGGAACCTTCGAGGCATATAAATTAGAAAGAGCTGAAGTTAACGCATGAGGATTGTGCGAGAGATTTCATAACGGTAATGTGACAAAATTATACATGTGAATTTGTCCTTTTTACTTTACCCCTCAATTTCTAGATATTTAAAATATTTGTGTTTTGTTTTTTAGGGATTCGATCTTTTATTGGAGATGCCAGAGAGTTTTACAGAATAACAAAGGGGCTTTGGTCAGGGAAAAGTCTATCAGAACTCTCGAGAAAAGATTTGGAGCTCTATCGACAGGTGTGGTTTTTTTTTTTTTTTCAATGCTAATTATATATTGAATGGAATGTAATTTTACTTTCTTTTCTTAACTTTTTTAATTGTATGAATCCTACTCCTAACTGATTTTTTGGGGGAACTTTAACAAAAAATTATGATTTTTATCTCTAAATGGAAGGTATACATGCAAATCAAAACAAAGAGGTTCTAGAGCAAGACATTGATGCGCATAACATGTTTTTGGCTTGATGGGAAATGGTTAAGAAGTAAAGTTAAAATTTTCTGCATTCAAAATGAAATAATTTTTTGAGCTGGGCTTATCTCCAATTTCTGTTGATATCAAGAAACTGTTTGATAATTTCAGTTTAAAATGTATATATGTTTAATAATTTAGCATATATATATAATTTCCAGTGCTCCAATGATCTGCCAAAGATGAGTATTGCACTGCTTATTTCCCTTGCACCGGGCGGAGTCCTCATTTTCCCTCTAGCGTGAGTCTTTGTTGGATATGCATTATAAAAATATCTTAGCTTTTCTTTACTGCAGTATTCAATCTGTAGACACTGTTTTGGAGTGCCTAGTATTCTTGACAAATCAATAATTTATAAATAAAAGATATGGTCTTTTTTGTTTTTGAAAAGGGTTGTTCAAAGCAAATACAAGTGTATTTTCACTCTATAAAATTTAAACCAGTGTCAAATGAGTGTAGAAGTTATTTATCTTTAGAGAAATGACACCTGCATCTTTATTATTTCTACCAGCTACATGTTCCCGCGACTGTTGCTGTCCCACCATTTCTGGACCCCACAGCAGAAGGAGGAGTTTCTCCAGCGGAAATTGTCCAATCAGCTGAAGCACTACCATAAAGTGCTGCGTCTGCTGGAACGCAAAATGCTGGGCATACCTTCTCAGGAGGGGCGGTTGAATCTCCAGAAAGTTTTGCGCAAGGTGACATGGGCAGCTTGAAATCTAATTAAACAAATTTCAAAGAACGATGTTTTGACGCCTTATTCGTTTTGACAAATTTTCTTTCAAAGCATCCACCAGATATAGTTTCCGCCACAAAACGTAAACAATTTGTTTTGCACCCATTTTTTTTTTTTTTTTTTAAAACATTTTTGTGGCACAAAAAATAAGCATTCAGTTTTGAACCTTATAATTTTTTTACACATCTGTTAACTTTTTTTGGCCATGTTTTGAATTTTTTTTTCATATTTGTCAACTTCTATTATGTCATTTTTGAAAATAATTTTCTTCAGAGAGATGTCACCGGAGTATTATTTTGAGTTTTTGGTTCTTTCTAAGCTTTCCCTTCACAATAAACGGGGGGGCGCATTAGCCCCACCAACTTTCATAACAGGAGGTCCTTGTTAGAGCCCTGCTCTGACCATTCAGCCCCTACTTGTTGGGTCAGTGTCAGTTTAATATGACAGGCGTAGACAGAGTCATGGTATACCAATACTGTCTCTGTGTGGTAGCATGTAAACTTGTCAGATGTTAGTCTTTGGGCTCGTTGATTCACTATACACAGTGATGCAAATTTTCCATAAATTTACGGATTTGTTGCTTTGTTTTAAAGTTGACGAATCATAGTTCAGTGAAGGTATGTTATTGGATAAATGTCTTGTGAGCTATATGTAAAAGGTTGAGTAAAAAAATACCATAATGATTGGCATCACTGTATACTGTCGGCAAATAATTTGTTGGATCACTCTCAGCACCTAAATGATTTGTTTGTGTGCTGTTTTATCTAACTTTTCGACAACACAGAGATTTGGACTTAACATATAATTATCTTTAATTTTTATCAAACCAAAGTTTTGTCTGGATTGACAGAAGACATCCACTGATACTGGGTTCAAATCTGTTAGGAAGGATCCTTCAAGTATTTCTGTGGTCCTTTTAATCTTTTAACCACACATGCTGCTTTCTTAGTCTATTTAGTACTCAAGGAACATTTGCCTAAAAATAAACGGATGTGTTAATGTCTCAATCATAAGAACAGTGTGGGACTCAAGAGTCAGTCTGATTATGCTATGCAAAGGTTCAGTCGTGTCTCCATTCAAATATTGGTTAAAACTTTAAAGGTCTATATCTTTCAAATTAGCTGTATGTATACCAATTTGTGATGATGTTTTAATTTTGAATACCCACCTCAGATTTATTTGGATTTGAAGTTTGACATAATTATCGTAACTCGACTGGCGGTGTGGCATATCTCGGAAATGTGCATTATTGACTTATGCATGTTCATTAATTTTTTGTTGTTGCATCAAAATCTATCTTATGATGAAATTAAAACTAAAATGCGATGATATGTTTTCGATTAACTAAGGATAAAACAATAGTAGTATTAGTACATGTACTATAACTACTGGAAAGTAACAAACAGAAGAAAAAAAAAAAAAAGAAATAATCATTGTTTTTAGTTATCTTAAAAATACAGGGGGAAAAAAAGAGGTATTCCCTCGTGCTAGCTCAGTGACAAACTGCTTTGAACCTGAAGGGTTTCCCTTTTGATGTATTGACTTATGAATATCCTGCTGCTGTTTTTGTGTTGACAGTTGGACACTGGAACCACGGTGCCCGCTGATGAGGTTCTGGGGCTCCATGGTGAGCAGATGTTTGAAGGGAGACCGTTTGGCATGGATTTCCTATCCTTACGGCACAGGGTGAGTCACAGAGTGGTCACTGTTGAATCAGTGGCTATAAAATATTCTGCATTATGTGTTTCACATGTTACTTAGAGTTAGAAGATACATTATGTTACTTTAAGAACAATGCTATTTACAATAAAAATAATCTAAAGTGTATATTGTACAGAGACATCACTGTGACTGCAAGTTTGTGCTCCATTCACTGATTGGCTGATGCACAAATTTTATACCTTCACTGTAATCTTTATCTTTGGGCAGAGAAAGCGAAGATCATTTAATGTCACCAAGGTTTCAAAAAATATTCCTATACAATAACAGGACCCCAAGAATTAGACATATAGTTATGCAGACATGATCAACATTAAATAAGGTGGTTTGATCTAATTTTAGGCTGTTTTGTTTTACAGACTAAGCTACATCGAACCTGCATTAAGAATTATATTTACTCAATAAAAATGCTCAGTTTAATGAAGGAAAGGTTACTTGGCTATTTGTGCTTTACAAAACTATCTACCAATTAGAACTGTGAACGGAATTTTGCAATATTCTGATTCTGAGAATACAGTAGAGTTTATCAACATTCCTGTAGTGCATGGAACAAGCAGTACAAGTTTCTTTTATCTTTTTAAGTACCAGTAAAAATCATGTTCCAGAAACTTAAAAGGGCATTCCTTAATGCTTGGTATGTGCATTAATGTTCTTTGAGGAGAAGAGAATAGTTAGGGACCCTTTATTCTTTACTTCTAGTGGAAAAGAAAGTTTGGTTTAACATTTAAATTTATTCAAGATAACATTTAAATGCAATGGAAATATAAAAAAACAAAGTCTGATAATTTAAATTTCTCAGAAAGCGAACTTTGTAAGAGGGTAGGTTTTTTTTTTTTTTTATCTTTGGCTTTATTAGATTTAGAATGAGACTCATAATTCAAAGTCTTTCTGGTTTGATTCTATTAATTCAAAGCTAGAACCACCAATAGGCATTGCAAAAGTCCTATAGTAGGCCTATATGTCAAGCAGCAACACTTTTTGCTGTCCAAGACAAGCTTTTAGGACTAGAAAAAATGGGGTTATGAGAGAAGGTTGATACACAAAGAAAATGGGTAAGCAACTGTCCAAATTTTTTTTTAATACTTTAGTGATTCAGGTATGTCCCATTCTGTAGTTTGAATTCTCTTAACTCAAAGTTTTAATCCAATCCCAAGTAATTTGAATTACGAAGAACTTTGAAGTATTTAATTTTGTAATTTCTACTTCACAAGTTATGTCACCTCAGACTATTTTACACTAATTACAGCCACTATTTTGTGCAGCGCTAAATCATACACTGCAGTGCATTTTAGAAATCCAGCAAAACCATTAATTGTTGTAACAGACCAAAATGTCAGTGTTTAGGATTTGATAAAAAAAAAAAATAGTTTTGCTAATATCCCTTTTACCCACTAGTATAAACAATTCCATATTTTTTACTTAACTGGATTGGATGTTACAATTATTGAATTACATTTCTTAACAAGATGATAGAGTAATGGATTTATGTCAAACCATCTGTATATTTTTGATCTGTGAATATAAAAAAAAAATATTTGTATGTTGTAATTTGTTATCCTATCTCATTCATGACATCTTGTGTCTGTGTGCCCTGTCTCGTGTGTGGCAGCACATACAATTGTCAGGCGTCCGGCTTGGTGCCCGTCCACAATAATTATAGCCTATATAGTGCTGATGTTGGACATTAAAACCAACTCAACTCAACTTGTGTCTGTGTTTTTCAGTATCATTTGGGCAAGTCCCTGGGTCTGCCGTTCAGGAAGAGCCAGATGGTGAGGAGTGCACTTCTCCTGCATTTCATAGACATGGCCATGATTAGAGAGGGCTGGCGAGGCATGTCGGACGAGGAACTCGACAGGGTAAGTCGTCATAGGGCTTGCCGGGGTGCGTGGTGGTCTAGGGGTAGAACATCGGCCTCCGACGCAAAAGGTCCCGAGTTCGGATCCTGGCTGTTACGTTCCCTGCTGGTTGGGTCGGTGTCAGTATAATGTGACCGGCTGAGACAGGAGTCATGGCATCCCCGCCCTGTCTCGTGTGTGGCAGCACATAAAATTGTCAGACGTCCGTCTAGGGGCCCGTCCACAATATAGCCTATATAGTGCTGCTGTTGGACGTTAAACCAACCCAACCCTTGGAGGATGGCATGTAGTCTGACAGACATCTCTAACATGATGTCCTAACAAGATGTATATATGATGACCATGAACTCTTAACTTAAGACTTAAGTCTGAGCGTCTCTTGTTCTGTTTCTGCAGGCGTGTATATGGAGGGGGCTCAACCCCCAGGGTCTTACGGAGGATGAGAAGGTGGACTACCTGCATAGCTGGACGGCAGTCAGCTCAGTCATACATGGTCAGTGTAAGCGTAGAATGCAGAGCTCTGTCATAGTTTAGCTTCCCCCAGGTCTCGAGCAAGATGATTAAATCTCTAACAAAGCCTCTTGGCTCTTGCGTTTTATAGTGTTCTGGAAATCTAAGCAGTATTCAAATCTATTAAAAAAATAAGTTCTTTGTAAACGTAGTGGAGAACACACAAGAGCTGAATTTAAGGTAAAGGTAATACCAGCACTCAAATTCTCATCTTTTTTTTCCTCTATAGACTAAATCACTGGACTTGGGTTCAATCAAAATGAAGTTATAACTGAATTATTCCTTAAAAAAAAAGCCAACTTCAAACCTCTCTCCTGCTAAGTAATAAAATAAGGTTTAGGTTAGTGCATGCTAAGGTCCCTATTAAATATATCCATCAGAGCCTGTTCCAGCTTTAAAAACCAGAAAAGAAAACACTGGGTCATAACAGAGTGTGAGCCAGACACGGACAGTCTTATATACATAAATGGAAACTCTGGGAATCAATCATGTGTACTCGATGTAATGAAAGTTTTGAGAAAACTGACTATATAATTCTTCACTGCCCTAAAGCAAAACTTCATGGAGGATATAACACAATTCAGGCAGCCGATGACAAACTTACATCTTGGATTGACAGGGTACAATACAGAGGTGTAGCCATAGGATACTGCTACTACTACATGCTTAGAGGTACAAATTGTGCACGGTTTAGCCTGGTTGTTAGAAAACTGGGTCATATGAGTTAAGTTTCCGCTTGTGTATTCCTCCAGAGCCAAGCGTGTCTCTCCTGCTGCACCTGCCAGTGTTGCTGAGCTACTCACACCCGTCCAACCAGAAGTTTCTCAAGCCTGACCTCAGCAAAAACAGTGGGGAATGAACCTTGGTTTGGACAATCAAGGGATGCGATTTTTGCCATAAGTCATTTTTGCTACGTTTGAGATATTCGATAAAAACTATTTTATTTCCTTATAATTTGTCCTTAATATGGGACATAAGTTTATACTGAGATCAAGCAGGGACCTATTAGCCTCATTTTTTATGTGAATATTTAGTTAAATAGATCCCATTAACACCTTTACAAAGATATATCATTTGCCTTTGGCATAAGTCTCACTTATGCCATAACTATATCCTTGTGAAGATACAGGGCCTCAAGAAGTAGAATACCATATGGACAAATTTTCCTCTCGTATCCAACAAGAAATTCCTCAAGTAAAATAGCAAAATCCAAGTGACTGGAGTGGAAAGTGAAAATATATATTTTTTTACATAGAAGATATGTAGCAGCTTTGAAAAAGTAAGGGCGGTAAACAGAACACAATGTGGACATTTTTTTCTCTCGCATCCCAAAAAGAATTCTCAGATAAAATCCAAGCAGCTGTAGTAGAGACTGAAATTTTTTTGGACGAGGACTGTGAATAGGATACTATGTGGACAAACTTTTAGGATTTACAACTGTTGAGCTTCGAACCACATACATGTACCGTGTACATTGTATTACCTTTGAGTGCAATAAAAGTGTTTCTTTTATGTTCCCACAATCAGTGTATAATTGAAGTCATTTTTTTAAAGAAATATTGTTTTTCTAGTTTGAGGCGATTTTAATTTTGAATGCATGTTGAAATGTTTAAAAGAGCATGTGCGTGTTATTTTAGCTTATTTATTTATAATTGTAATGGAAAACTTCTTTGCAATCAAAATTTTCAACTTTTTAAAATATTAAGAATGTAGAAAAAACTTCTTTATGAGCTGAAGCAAAATAGTTTTAGCTCCTCAGTATTTTAACACAATGCGAACACTACGGTTTTAAAGAAAAATCCAGAGGGCAACTCATATACTTTTTAAGTTTGATGACTGCCAAAATTATTTGTAGCATTTTATAAAGTAACACTTCTAATAGAACTGGACAATGTTAGAACTGTTTAAACTTTTTTTTTATACTCTTTGTTGTTGTTCACATTGATATCAATAAGCCTATTGGCACAGGGGAAGAAATGCAGTAATGTTGTTGTCATGCAGCCCACGCAGTTGTCAACTTTATTCTCTAAGTACAATTGTTCATTTAATTTTTAGGAAAAATCATAGCTGCATGTGTTATTATAAAGAATTAATAAGAGTGGAATCCGAAAAAACAACAACTTATAAACTGCATGGATATTTTCAAGGCTCCGATTCTCTCTACTTTTACTTGCAGTCACAGTTGAATATATACGTTGGATATAATAAACTTGTAAGCTGTCCCCAAAAGGTTTATCTGGATCTGAATCCACTGTATAATTATATGCTCTTCGATACACCATTGTCATGAGTGTATTTTCACTAAAAATTTACTGGTGTGGACTTGCTGTGGCTCTGACCTCAGATCTTAGATCTTTTCCGATCACGCTGCACTTGTGTATTGGTATACCCTTGCGCTAGCAACTCTTTGTATTAATCTGCACACATTGCATTTCAAAAGAAATAAAAATTGAAGATTTTACCTTTTTTAATTTATTAAAATTCTCCAAAATAGTTTGTACACACGGAATAGGCCTTAAATCATGCGATTCCAAAGGGTTAACAAATCAGCTTGGGCAATTTTGAAAGATACTTCAGAATATGTATGAATACAATTGGTATGGTGTTCTTTAGTTCACTGGTGCATAAATATGCTCAATGTGACTGGTACATGTTCTTACCCAGCTCAGAAAAAATTGAAGTACAAATGTAGTATTTTCAGAATATATCAGTGCATATGGTGACAATAACAATAATAACAGTAATAATAATAATATTATTTTTCTTGTTGTTATAGATTTAAAAAAAATCTTACGGGAGAAAGAATTTTCTTCTATATTGTAATGCACTATTAAAAAAAATCTTTGTGCATTTAAAAGTGATGTGGTTCAGTGTTTTTATTGAACTGCACATACTTTATATATCTTTTGTTAATCCTCCAATGATTAGTTCCATAGAAAAAGGTTAGCACACTAGCTTTAAAAATGTTGTAAATGGTAAATCAGAAAGTATAGTTTTTTGTTGTTACCTTTTGTTAAAATTTATGAGTGCAAAGAGTTTTTATTTATGAGAAATTTGGCTTGCAAAGACTTTGTGCGTGCTTATTAGTATATTTTTTGAAACATTCATTTTTATTATTGTTAGTTATGAGCTAGATCCATTTCCATTTAAGTTACCGTGATTTTCTCTCTGTCTCTCTCTCTCTCTCTCTCTCTCTCTCTCTCTCTCTCTCTCTCTCTCTCTTTTTCCCCCTCTCTCTGAAATAAAAGTTCAGTGAGAAATTCCTTACTCCAAGTGCTAAAATGTGAAAATTTAGTCAATGACTGTAGTGTAATAAAATCATTAAAAACATTTTGATTATGTATAAAAAAAAAATCTGATTTAAATTATTAAAAAAAATGAACAGTGAGGTTTCAATTTATTTATCTTTTTTTTTTCTTTTCGGTAAATTAAATGATTAGATCATTACCAGTGCTCCAAAAGTGATTTTAGGCATTCTACTCTCTTTCAAACTTTCTGATTTGTTTTGGTTTATTTCTCTTTGCTCTGTCGTTTGCTAGGCATATTTTTATTTTTAAAAAATTTACATGAAGCTTTTGTTACAGTTTCATTCTTTTTTTATGTGTGTTTTCATATTAACATCAGAGAGTGAGAGAGAAAGAGATAGAGAGTCGGGGGGTAGTGGATTAGAAAATAGTCCATTAAATTAAACGAACCAAATATTTTACCAGTTGCCCATTTAATGTGGCTCTAATCTTTACTTGTATATTACACAATTTGTGTATCATGCCTAGGTGATCAGTTAATGTCTTTGATTTTACGCAGAATTCCTCAATGTTCGGACAATGTTAGTAAAAACAATATGAAAACTGCAATTTTGTCATAGTATTCTCAAACTTCAATGGCAGAGGGAAAATATGCTCAGGGTGAAAAAATTTTGTTCAAACTCGATTAAATTAATGGTTTAGATTGAGATATTTACATTGTCCAGCGAATACTGTTGTGGGGACCCTCCAGATTACGTCGTTGTATGTGTGTAACACGTACGTGTGTGTGTGTGTGTGCAAAGACTTAAAGATTTTCTTCTGTGATCACGACCATGTTTATAACCCCACTGAAGTTTATATTTTTGTTTTTATTTTAAATACTATACCTGAAGTATTACTATGCCTCTAGAGGAGGGAAAGTATTACAAGGAAGACGATTTAAAAAAGACTTACTCCACTTTGTCAGAAGATGAAATTTAATTCACCAAGCATACAAGCTTCAAAAAATCCCCATCTACAGTGCCAATGTTTATTCCAATTGCACAATCTGATTTCTCTTCTAATGCCCTGCATTGTTGCAACATTTAGCATCATGCACGAGTTTGGGCAGTATGGCTTGCCAAGCTAACTAAAACCTGAAGCAGGGCTGGTTGTTTCTAAGTACCATAACTCTTTCAGTGTAGCAATCGCTAAGATTGCTTTGCTGGGGCCTGTCTTGTAGGCTCATTTTCTCAATCCTGTTATTGTTGAACATTTTGCACAGCAGAACAATTTTTGTACATGTCAATACGACATCCTTTATTCTGATGACAATTTTAGATTTTCAAGGAGTACAAATTAAGAAAAAGATTGAATTTTTAGTATGTATCGGGATTTCCATAGCCAAGATTAGTGTTAAAGTACATGTATAAACTCAAATTTTATAGGATTTTGTTTTTAACATGGAGATATAGCAGTGACAGTGAGATTGCTGTTAATAAATTATATTAATCAACTGTGCTTGAAAAACATTTATTTTGACCAAGCAACTTTAGTTTTTTCTAATTGTTGAATTGCCTTATGTTGTTTTTTGCTTTGTTGCCTTAGACTGCGGATACCTTGTACATGTGTATTTCTAATATTGTGATTGTAAAGAAGACATGACTTTATTATTAATTTAAAATTAAATGAATACAGTAGTTGAATATATGACTTTGAGTGTTGAATATTTTGTTTTCATGAAGGAACTCTCATGACAAGCTCAAAACATGTCGTTGTTGGCAGAATCGACGGTCTGATTTTTAGTGGTTTTGAAATTATTCCGTTGTGGGTGATCCAAATTCTATTACACCAAGACCATCTGTACAAAACACGTCATCAAGGCTCTTTACAGAAGAATTAAACCAAAACAATCTGTACAAATTAGATCATCAAGGCTCTTTACAGAAGAATTAAACCAAAACAATCAGTACAAATTAGATCATCAAGGCTCTTTACAGAAGAATTAAACCAAAATAATCTGTACAAATTAGATCATCAAGGCTCTTTACAGAAGAATTACACCAAGACCCTTTACAAAAAAGTTTATTAAGACTATCCTTTACAACAGAATTGCATCAAGACTATCTTTATAGAAGAATTATCCTTATAAAATAGTCCATCAACTCAAGACTATCTTTATAGAAGAATTATCCTTGTAAAATAGTCCATCAACTCAAGACTATCTTTATAGAAGAGTTACACAAAGAATATCCTTATAAAATAGTCCATCAACTCAAGACTATCTTTATAGAAGAATTACACAAAGAATATCCTTATAAAATAGTCCATCAACTCAAGACTATCCTTATAGAAGAATTACACAAAGAATATCCTTATAAAATAGTCCATCAACTCAAGACTATCATTATAGAAGAATTATCCTTATAAAATAGTCCATCAACTCAAGACTATCTTTATAGAAGAATTACACAAAGAATTATCCTTATAAAATAGTCCATCAAGACTATCTTTACAAAAATAGATTATCCAGGTTATCTTTACAAAATAGCTATCAACCTTACAAAACAGTTTATCGAAACTATTTTTACAGACGATTTACATGAAGACTATATTTACAAAAGTTTTGTCAAGACTAGTTACAAAATAGTTCAATACGACCAGTAGCTTCACAAAAGAATTAAACCAAGAGTATCCTCAAAAGTGACATCAAGACTATCTTTGAAAGCTAGTAAATGTAACATTGAAACTATCTTAGCGAACAGTTACGCAATGACTATCTTTACCAAACAATGTAATCTGGTATAGTTAGTACAACAAAGTAAATTTAGACCCCAGACCGCGACTTCTCCTAGTTCTCCATTTTAAACATGGTGAGTCGAGCATGTAATTTGTAAATCAACTTGCAATTTTATGTGCTGCCAATCGTTTGTGGCTGCCGACTATCAGATACCCTAGGCTGTTAGTCTAGTTCCAAAACCCAAGAGCGTTTATTATCAGAAGCCAAAGTAAAGATTCAAAGCTTCTCATCCAGGCTGCAAAGTTCAGACGACTGCCAGAGCACCCAATGAAAGACAGAATGTCACAACCGGTGAAAAGGAGGCTGAAAAGGGAGAGTTTTCTACATCAAGTAAGGTCACTAGAGAAGAAGAACCAGGACATGCAGGGCCAAAACCCCAAAGAACTGCCCCGCTGTGCAAAACATCCAGCCTGGGAAGAAGAAACATCACTCCAGATCCATGAAACCATCCCTGGCATTGGCAAGAAGAGCTCACAGAATGACCTACAGAAAAGATCATTTGCAGTGGATCACATCCAGACCAACTATCCAGCCACTAACTGGACACATGTATATACTGACGGTTTAGCTGAGAAGGCAGTCAGGAATGGTGGTGCCGGGATCTACATAAAGTACCCTGGAGGTGAAGAGGACAAGATCTCAATCCCCACTGGAGTCTTCTCTGCCAATTACAAGGCTGAAGCTACAGCTATACAAGAAGGAGCAGCACATGTCCAATCAAGCCCCCATACAACAGAAAACATCGTTTTCCTGACAGATGCCTTGTCTGTTCTACAGGCCCTCAAATCCAGCAAAAACAAAGACCTAAATGATCTGACCTCAGCGCTAACCTCGCTAAGCCAAACCCATACAATAGCCCTACAATGGATTCCCTCCCACTGCAATGTATTTGGCAATGAGACTGCTGACTTGCTAGCCAAAAAAGCAGCAGCGCTCCAACAAAATGACTACACAACAACATACAGTGAAGCAAAGACAATAATCCATGCCCAACAACATGAGGAATGGCTGCAGGAACACCCCAACCATGTCCAAAATGATGCTTATCATGCACTGACAAGAGCTGAACAAGTGGTCATTTTTAGGGTCAGAACAGGACACAACCGCCTGAATCACCACCTCTACACAAAGCTCCACATTGGAACATCAGACCAGTGCACATGCCAAACTGGAGGTCAAACAGTCATCCATGTCCTACAACACTGCCCCATGTATGAAAACCTAAGAAACCTGATGTGGCCACAGGACACACCAATGGCACAGAAGCTGTATGGAAGCCTGGAGGATCTACGGCGCACAGCAACATTCATGTCAGAGACTGGGCTGTCCATTTGAGTGAACACAAAGAAGAAGAAGATCCATAAACAATGTTTTTAAAGGTGTGATATTTATAAATCATAAACATATACGGTTAAAGATTGATAAACAAAAACAAAAACAAGTAGCAGCTCAAAAAACAAAAACAGAACAATAGGCACCATTAATCCTACAGTAAAATGAAAGGACATATATCTTCTAATATGACTGATATGGCTTGTTTCATAATATGAAGTCTTACTCAATGAGCTCACTTGATCAGTCATACTCATAGTTAGGGTTTCATTAAAAAATAATGCCCATAAACTTCGCCCTTTGAGGTGGTACAACATAATTTATTTCCAAACTTGTTTTTCGGTTTTTTTCAGATCATAGGCCTGTCCAAACAAAACAATTTCAGTCTTTGACCCATTAAGTTGAACCTTCTTTTACGCTTTGAGATCAAATACAGAGTCTTCTGTGGTCCTATTAAAAAGATAGATTCTTTATATTAAAAGCTTTGTATACCTGCGTATCGTCTGCATACTGTTGGTATTGCAGATTGTAGTTTTTGTATTGTGTTTGCATAGCATCCAACAGCAACACTATAGGCTATAATGCGGACGGATTCCAAGACTAAACAAGACTTGCCATGACTTCCGGTTCAGGTGATTGCATTATACTGATACATGTACCGACCCAAAGAGTATGGGGAAAATCGAGGGAATAAATTAATTTTAACTGATCGATGATTCGAACCTGGCACCTACCGATTGAACTTGAACGCTCTACCACTTGTACCAGTTCGCCCCGAGAACTTAAGGGAAAAGGTGGTCCGAAGATAAAGCACAAGGCTTGTTATGAGAAGGTTGTGACTTTGCATAATTATTAATGTGAAGGACCTAGATGGAATAGTACAGTCCATGGATTAACGGGGCCCACAGCAAAAACAAAGACGATAGTCCAGGAAATCTATACGGCGTCCACTTATAGCTCTATCCTATACCTCAAGAGCAAATGAGCAAATAGAAAACCCCATGCTTTATGGGCATGATTATGTCTTACGTTGTCAATGTATGAATAGCCAATTGGAGTCGTCATTCTTCAGGATTTTCGTTACAGACTTTATAGCTCGAGAGAGCTTCCCCTGCTATGTGGGCCTCTCTCTTCCAGTTGTAATAATCAACTCAAATAAGATAGTTTCAAGGTTCTCTAATCATGAAAATGCTGGAGTTATAGTTCTATGGCACAAGTTTTTCAATATTTCTTCTTTTAATCTGAAACTCTCGCTCGGTGGTCCTGGAGTAGAACACCGGCTTCCGACGCAAAAGGTACAAGTTCGAGTCCGTGCGATTGCGCTCCCTACTGGTTGGGTCGGTGTCAATATAATATTTTGACCGGCTGTATTTCTCAATTCTTACGACTTGGTCTGTTATTGGAGACCATGCGATAATTGGGTCCATGGAGAAAACGAAGACGACATCATAATATAAGAGGAGCTTGCATGGAGGTCTCCAATTATATCTCTGTCCCAAACCTTTGGAACCATTGAGCGACCAGAAATGTCCATTCTATTGTCTAAATCCTGTTCCTCTTATCTTCTATTGTCACGTAGATAGCAAAGACTTATTAGAAGCCTTGAGTATCCTATGAGGCGGATCATGTTAGACTTCCTCACACAACGCTCCATCAGAAACATCAAATCAGAAACATCAATACAGCCACTTCAAGCTTTGCGAAAATGGCGCCCATAAAGAGAACGCAAAGAGCATTGTAACAGAGTGGTGATTAAGTGCTTTTTTCTTGAAAGGTTTTGCTTTAGGCCTGTATACCACTCACAGTTAGTGGTTTCGTATCCGCCTGTGAACTGCTCTACGTAAATCTATCTACTGATTTGTCATGAGAGTGTCATAATGTTGAATACAGTCATGTACCTCACTGTGGCGTCAGGTGTTATCATCCGCGGTCCGGCAAGCCAAGCTCTCTGCTCAGACCCGAGGCCTCTCTAGGGAGCTCATGCATGGGCTACAGCAACTGAGTTTTACCTTCCACATTCATAAAGACAAAAAATGTCATTAAAAAGACAATTTTTCCTGATTATAAAATATAGCAAGATACCATTAAAAATAATTCCAGGGTGGGGGTTATCTGTGGTATTCTGTGTTCTGGTTATTTTATCTTGGTTTCATCTGTCTGTACCGATCACATCTCTCTGGTCTGGTAGAGCGTTGGCCTTCCAAGATCAGATTTTGTATGTCATATTTCGTACCCTTCTAGTTGAATCATTGTCAGTATAATGTGGGCGGCCGAGGCAGATATTCATAAAGACATAATACATTTAATGGATATACCAACTGCGTATGTGTAATTTTGATGAAGTTAATACACGGATTCATTTTTGGTGTTAAACGCTAAAGAGACAATACAAATATAGAGATTCAAAATTTAATTTATATCTTCCAAATATCTTCCAATTTTTAGTGATAACCCTTCACTATACAATCATATATTAGGCAATGGTATTTTAAGTATCTGCTACGTTCTGTTGTTTTAGCTCCACAAGTTAAATTGTATCAGAATATTTTTATTATTTGGCTTTCCCCCAACACGCACTTTTTTTTTTAGATTAAACTTAAACAAAGAGTGGCGAGTTGAGAAGAAAAAACGAAGATAGACGGGGATAGAGAAATACATCATTTTACATCGTATGCTAATTAGGAGAATAAAAAGTTAGATGGTGAGGGAGAGAAAAAAGGAATTAACAACAAAGAAAACAGGAACATAGAAGAATGAATTGTTGTGAATTATTTAAGTAATATCTATTTTTTTAAATAATTCTTTAATAACCATTCCCATCACAAAAGTGTGATACAAACTTCATTTCATCACAAAAATAATGCTTTAAGTATTTTGGTTGTAGACCGGAACACCAGCTAGATTCGAACCCCGCACCTGCCTGGCAGTTTAGAAACCTACCTGCAAACACCACCTGATGCTTTATACATGTATCACAAACAGTACCGGTAACAAGGCAAGTAGTTTTATTTTTAAATAAATCAGTATATCAGCTAATGCTTTCGTCTCTTTTTGGAAACATAGGGGAGGTAAAAGTGAAAAAGGTTTGTTAGGAGAAAGCGAACTTCACTCCATTATTGTCTTCTATGTTCACACAAATATTATACGACAGTCAAGGAAAATACGAGGAAAAAAGAATGGGGGTCCAATCCATAATCTTTCGATTGGAAACTGCACGCTCTACAAACGAGCACTGTAGGCAAAGAAGTAAGGTCCAGAAAGCATCAATGTACCTGGGACATTGCTTGCTATTAGACTGAGGTGGGAAGGGAAGGCGTGCAGCCAGTGTGCAATGGTCAGTAATGCGACTGGTGGGGGAGGGTGAGTGAAACTGGCGTGAATGGAGAGGGAACGGGGCTACCTGCTTAAGGGCAGTATACTAGTAATGAGGAGGGTAAGAAGTGGATGTTGGTAAAGACCCCCCTCTCCCTCCCCTTTGTCCACTAAGTCCACCAACACCCCAATCCCATGGCTCGACAGTTGGAACGAGGTGGAAAAGAGGGGCGAATACAGTCGGTGGTCAGTGGTCAGTCAAGCAAAACCCTCCACTACCCACCACCCCAGCACAGTAGGTAGCAATCGTCATTTAGGCCCCGCCCATCTATTGACCAACGGCCAGCGAGCAACTCCGAAGGCGGAGCTAAGGGAGTTACAGGCGACCAATCATAGACAAACGTCCATCTACCCATAATCCACTGGTCAGAGGATCCTTTGTTATGGCAAGAAATAAAGTCAGAGTGGACCGGTGGCGATCTTCACTCTCAAGTCAAGCTTTGCTAACTTCATCACCCGTTCATCACTAGTAGCTCAATTCCCTGACAACGTAGAAGTCAACTCGCCACTTGGTTACTTCCTAGTCGTCACGGCTGATAGATTTAGTGTTAGTTATCTGTATTAACTTCACCCAGCTCTAGAATCTACGTGTGGTGTTTCAAGTTTCCATTTACTTTGCGCTGTATCTCAGAATCACAACGTCAACATCATGAACAACGGGTGAGTAGTTTAATAGTCATAAGTATTAATCATTTTCTTATTTTTTTTTGTCCACTCGGTTGTCTTCTAAGATACATTTTGTCTTTAAAATGTCGGTTTTGTATCGACCTTCCGACCAAAGATTAATTTTGCTTGTTTCCATGTAAAAGGAATTATTAATGAAGCTAAAACTATTAGTGTTTTTCATTTGTTTTGTTGAAATAAATGATTTATCACTGATTGCAGAAATTTGCTCATTTCTTATTAACCCAACAATCTTTAATCTGTGGGATATAGGCTACACACATCTTAAGAAACTGTATAATAACGAAAGGTTTCACGTAAAACTTTGTATGTGGGGGTCAGGATAAAATAGGGCCATATATTCCTTCTTTCATAAGTTTCCTGTTGTTGTATTTTGTTGTTGTTGTTGTTGTTGTTGTTGTTGTTGTTGTTGTTGTTGCTGTTGTTGTTGTTTGACAAACTTGCCTTCACCCGTTCGGCATCTGAGGGGCAAATCTCTCTCTCTCTCTCTCTCTCTCTCTCTCTCTCTCTCTCTCTCTTTTATCTCTCTCTCTAACTATCTTTTTATCTATCTATCTATCTATCTATCTATCTTTCTATCTATCTATCAATCTATCTGCCTATCAATCCACATCTGTCTCTATCTATCTCCTTTATATTTCTATCCCCATTTTCGTCTCACTCTTTCTATCTCTCTCCATCTCCTTCTCACTCTAACAATCTATCCCTCTCCCCATCTAAGTTTAACATACTTATTTATTTGTCTATCTGTCTGTGGACCAGTCTGTATGTGTGTCTAGTATATTTCTCCTTACCATGTTCCTTTTAAACAGTGACTAAAACATTTACACGGCTTTTCCTTTTAATGGTAACATGTATTGGAATGATCTTTATGTTCTGTAAACTTATTATCTTTCTTTTTCTCTTAACCTTTTTTTAGGTTTGTATCTTCCTATTTCCATTTCTCTCTATATTTAGATATCCTCTTTCTCGTTCTTTCTCTTTCTCTCTCTCTCTCTCTCTCTCTCTCTCTCTCTCTCTCTCTCTCTCTCTCTCTCTCCATCTATCTATATCTATCTCTCTTTTCTAGTTCTTTCTATCTTTTTCACTTTCTCATTCTCTCTCTACATTATTATCTTTCATTGCCTCTTCACTCTCTCTCTTCCTCTTGCTATCACTCAATGTGTCCCCATGCCTGCCTACCTTTCTGTCTTTCTGTATGCCTATCTTTCTTTCTTTGTTTGTCTCCTGTCTGTTTGTCTGCGTCTGTTGATTTTAGGCAAAGTTAACTGACAGGTTGAATTATTTTACTTAACAGAAATGAAATGAATGTATAAGGCACTACAATTTTAGTTTTATGTTTTACATGTGCTATAAACTATTACTTGTATACATTTCTTTCCCATGAAAAAAAAAAAAACATTTAAGGTGGATACAGTAGTATTTCGTCGTCTTCTAATCATTCATATTAATTATATATTATGTTGCTTCTTACACTTTTTTTTTACTACTTGCGTCTCTTGGGTTGTTGTTTTTCAAATTCTAGTCATTCTATCTCTCTTGTCCATACTGTTCTCTCTCTCTGTCCGGTGGTCCAGGGGTAGAACATCGGC
>RQTK01001184.1:66472-140804 GCA_003991915.1 Elysia chlorotica | reverse complement strand
GATTATGTAATAAGAACTTCATTGTCTAGATCAACACGTTGTCAACTAAGAGAGAGTCTGTACAGCAATACATTATTATTTATTATTATTATTATTATTATTATTATTATTATTATTATTGTTGTTGTTGTTGTTGTTGTTGTTGTTGTTGTTGTTGTTATTATTATTATTATTTTTATTATAATTAATTTAACATTATTCTTATAAGTGTGAATTTCATGTCTGTGAGGCAGAATTACACAAGCTTGATATTTAAATTTGTTTCATGGATCTGTGACATTTCTGTCTGCACTCCTGGCATAACTAGTTGTAGAACTGAGACATTCCCTGAGTGTGCTAATTTTTTCTTATTTTTCTCAAACCTCTTGTGTTAATAATGAGCCATTGAAACGTGCAATATCATTCATTATTAAAATGTTAACAAAATATATGATTGATTTGTGAACAGTGTTCTTGATTTAGCGAAATAAGATACTACAGCCACAGGTTACTTTAACAGAGCCCTGCAGATTCACAGAGCTTGTCTGGAGGAATCTTACTCAAATTAAATGAAATATGTTAGTGCGTTTGTTTTATGGTAACTTGTGTTAATAAAAAATATACCCAGATAACATTGGAAAAAAAAAATAAACAAATGCTTTGAAAACAGGAGACATTGTTTGTTTTTGTTTTTGTTTTTTTAACTGTTTTTTTTTGTTTTTTTCTTTTTTTATTAAAAATGATTTAAATGGGCATTGTTTTGGCAAAATCCTGTACAGTGCACCTCAATAAAAAGAAAAGAAAGAAAGACGCGAAGAAGCATAATATTATTATTATTATTATTATTATTATTATTATTATTATTATTATTATTGTCCATTGGTAACACCGATCTCATAGTCATACTCACACTGTGAGTGTAATGCAGGGATGGGTTGGAGTAGTTTATTGCTTTAAGTTCAACATCAGCGCTATATGTGGACGGGTCCCAAGACTAACGTCTGGCAATTTTATGTGCTGCTGCACAGAACAGTGTTGGGATGCCAGGACTCCTGTCTCAGCTGGTCTGATTGTACTAACCAACCAGTAATATCCAGGGGTGACGCCAAACTAAAAAAGTTGCTTTCTTAAGAAACAACTGAAGAACATTGAAAGGATAATTATCTGCATGTATCTTTCTCCATATCCTATAAAATTTCATATTACACTTATAACACTTGTGTACCATACATTTAATTTGTAACCTCACCTCTTCTAACTAATCTAAGTAACTGAATCTCTGCTTCCTATTTATTCCACTAATATTCTAATTTCTTTAGCTTACGAAAGTATCCTGCAGAGCTCTTACTAATTTTTCCTTCCTCAAGGTCTGGTTTGTATTTAATTGAAATGAGAGGTATTTAGTTCGTCAAATGCTGGTGCAAAGTTCCACCCACTTGCTGATTGCAATATGTTCAAAGTTTATTTCAATTTTTATTTATTAAAAAAAGAAAAAGATTTTTAAAAGCCTATTTTCAGTGTTTCATCCTCCTCATAATTTTTAGCATTATCAGCTTACTTCTCTCCACATTTATTTTCATTCTTAATAAGTCGCACAAAAAAATAACAGAAGACCTGTATAGGGAAAATATTTCCACTTTTATTGTAATAAACAGGAACAATATACCCAACACAATGCCATGAAACAAATGGCATTTTGATTCGATTGTTTAAAGAAAAAAATCTTACACAAGACATTTTGTAAAAGTTAAAATGCAGTAAGAGTTAAGTCATGTTTGCTACTCAGAACATGATTTTTTAATTTTGTTTACCAAAGCCCAAATTAAAATTTATTGCCAAACATTAAGAGTAAAAAGAAATGCATCTAACAATATGCTGAATTGCCAACCTTAAGTTCAGACAATTATTTTTTCCATTTGTGTCTTGGAAAGGAGTTTTGCCAGAGATAACACAATTTGAGTAAAGGATCAAAATGCTTGAATACAAATATGTGATTAGTTCGCAACATAAAGCCAAACTAAAAAAAGTGCACCTATCAGTAAATGCTTGATTTAGGATAATGCAAAGAGAAATAATGAATTCTTTCACCTTTTCTTTCAAAGGTTAAACTGTTCAAAATCCTTAAAGTGAGGATAAATGCTTGAGATAATAAAACCCCAAAAAACCAACACAATACATTTTAAATTTCATAGGAATATAAAAGTAGAAAATTATATTTTTACTTCAGAGAATATTTTCAACCGTCAACTCTCACTCTAACAGTTGAAACTGGACAGTTTGATCAAAATAATGTGCCCTGCAACTGAAGGTCAATCACACTCACAGTCCCAAATATCTCTTGAAACAGTTGGCTTGCTGAACCCTCACCTCTACCCCATACACACTACAGTCAAAGTCTCAGACTCTTTCTTTTTTTTTTTTTTTGGCATTTGCTGAAGTCAAAATATGTTAAGTATAATCTCCAGTTGAGGGAGGGCTATAAATCTCATGCAGCACTGTCAAGAGAGTTTATGTGCATTCATGAATGCAGCCCAGAGCCAGAATTAACTAGAAATCTAGTGGTATAGATCTACAGAGAATAAACCAGTATTCTTTATCTTCATAGTCCATCCATAGAATCAATCAATATCCTAGATCTACATAACCCATAGCCAGAGCAAACCAGTTGCTTCTATCTACACAGAAAACTAACATTCATTTAAACATGTTAATAATTTCTTCCTTCAGCAAGCATAAAAAATGTACTTTGTAATATCATAGAACCACACACTTAAATTTCAATTCGCACACTTTGTGATAGCCTAGATGTAAAAAAACAACTAGCATTTGTTTACATCGCCTTTTTCTTCTTCATTCCTAGCCTAATTTTCCCTATAGCGAAGAAAATAACAATAATGATGTGAACCACAAAGTAAATCGAGTACCAATATCTCAGTGTAGACCCAAACCGCAGCAGCAGGAAGCCCATGCACATGTAGTCGAAGCCACGCATCTTACAGAACCAGCAGCCCCAGTCAAACAGTGCCTGCGCCCGTGGCGATGCATCGTCCCGGAATGCTCGGATCATCACCTGCTCTGCCATCAGGATTGGTGGCACCGTCAGAAAACTTAGGTAGTAGCCCGGGTGGATGCCATGCCAGAAGGCACTCACCGTCATTGTCACGGCAACCCTGACAATACAATACAAAGCAGCCGGCGTCATTTTCATGGCAACCCTGACATACATTCAATAGAAGGCATCCACAGTCAGTTTCATATCAACCCTGACATACATTCGATAGAACATACCTAAATCACAGTCAGTTCCATGGCAACCCTGACACACATTCAATAGAATAACCGTCACTAATAACGTGGGATGTGTGTAAGTGTAGGAAAGAAGAGGTAAAGGGAAAGTTGTAGGTAGAAGCTGAGTGAGTCATTGGCTCAACAACAACTAGGTACAATCATGTAATGTGGGTCTATGGAGGCACTACAGTGAATCTTGCATCCAACGAAATATTGAAAATGAACTAGCTAGTTCGTTGAGTCCAAGGTGTACTGTACACGGTCAAACTTAATAAAAAAAACAATAACTTAAATTTTTTTTTTATTTCCTCACTATATAAATTTTTGAAAGACATCACAATCATTTTTTGTTGTCATATTTAACTCCATAATTGTTTCCAACAAGATTTATTTAGAAGCCTATTTTAATTATGTTTAGCGCCTGTTCACATAACATTTTTGAATATTTCCCACCTAATTTTTTTTTTACCTTATTCATAATTATGAATAATGCTTAAATTAAAAAAAAAAACAACGAAAGGTTTCAACAGAAATTAAGAAAAAATTCCTCAATTTGTGGCCTCAACAATGTCCCAATGTAGGGATGAAATCAGATAAAAATGAAGCAATTGCAAAAATAAAAAAAAGAAGAGAAAATGCCTTGTCTAATAAATAAATTATTACAAAACAAAACCAATTAATGATGGAATACTTGAGCTCACCTGAGGGCCCACAGTTCAGAGTCAGAGGAATATCTTATTGAAAACCAAAGGATGAGGAATTAAAATGAACAAATTATATCTCAGCTTTAAATAAGTACAGAAATGAAATGGTGATATGGTGGCACCGTCAGAAAACTTAGGTAGTAGCCCGGGTGGATGCCATGCCAGAAGGCACTCACCGTCATTGTCACGGCAACCCTGACATAAGATTCAATACAAAGCAGTCGGCGTCATTTTCATGGCAACCCTGACATAGATACAATAGAAGGCACTCACAGTCAGTTTCATGGCAACTCTGACATACATTCTATAGAATAATACTTAAATCACAGTCAGTTTCATGGCAACCCTGACATACATTCAATAGAATAATACCTAAATCATAGTCAGTTTCATATCAACCCTGACATACATTCAATAGAATAATACCTAAATAACAGTCACTTTCATGGCAACTCTGACATACATTCAATAGAATAATACTTAAATCACAGTCAGTTTCATGGCAACCTTGACACAGACACAATGAAAAGCACTCGCCGTCATAGTCACAGTGAACCTGAAGTAGAATCTATTTAATCGAAGGCACTTGCCATCATTGTCATGGCAACTCTTACATGGATACTAACACTGTAGTCTTTTATGTAATACAGTAGAACTCTAATAGAAGGAACTCTGACTCACATTCAACGGACATATAAAAATCCCCGATTTTTCTTCATCTTTGTCTTTATTAAGCTACCTTTGATCCAACAAACTAAATCTCATACCCATCCTCGGATCCAACGAGCCAGAGGTGTAGGCAGGCAGACACAGTTGCAAACCAGACACTCTACACGGCTGTCTGCCTGCGCTTGTTTAGTTTTCGCTCGGCCTGTCCCTTGCCCCTCTGTGAACTTGGGGCCAAGTTCACTCGCTTTTGCTAAATTTAACCTCTCGGGGTATATGTATTTCAATAGGGTTTTACCTTTATTAATAACGTAGTCACTTTTAGATGTGTAGTAAAAAATCAAATGATTAAGAGACCTTAATTAATCTAAGAGGGATATTTTCTCATGCTTTGGAATAACAATATATGTTAAATAAAATTTACTAAATCCTGCAATGTTCTTTTAAAGTAGCGGGGTTTATTAAGTTATGGTGACACAGATAAATAGAGACCATAGAGAATGATCGATAAGTCAACAGTAGGACCGATACATTTTTCCAAATAAAACAAAATACAAAGATGAGTTTCTACCTTATAACTTGTCATTATCTTGTTGGTATCGCCACTTTCCCTAGAATCTTTAATCTACTATGTTTAGCAACAATCTAAAGAATGAAGAAACTAAACAAAATAAAAAAAAAAGGACTGTACTAGTGATGCCAAATTGCTTCTTTCATACACTTGTTAATCAAATCTCATGCAATTTAATGGCTCAACTTTTGATAAAATTGTGGGTCATATCCATAAACTAAATCAATTATTCAGAGATCAATCACAAATGCACAAACAAAAAATATCACTGGCACATACCAAAGAAAGAAGCCTGTAAAAATACAGTAAAGGAAGCAAATAAAACAATTTTTTGTGCAGCAGAAAAAGATCTTTTAAATGGTACTCAACTGAACTTTGCTTAAAGATCAGAGCAAGGTGACTAATTAATCAGAATGTGTGCTTTTCCGACCATTTTTGCCTGTGCAAGGCAGCGCCAGCAATAACTAGGCACACTCCCTGATAACACCAACCTCACTTGTCAGATCATATTACCTGCAAGTGATTAATCTTGCCGGCCTCACAGTGCGCTTAACATAAACATATCCTAAACAAAAGGGAAGTTTTGATTGTCGCCTAAACTAAATTTCTGCCTGCAGCGTTAAAGCAAACAGCAGTGTCTAAAATAGTTTAAAATGAAACAACCAAAGATTTGTCGCTTAAAAGTAACACTTCTCCTGTAAGCCAGGACTGACATCATGTAGTGTACTGTACCGTACAGTAAAAGGAGAAAGAGGGTCGAGGAGAGGAGTGGCAGATGATGGACGATCGCTGAGCATGATCAAAGAGAAAAGGCCTTCACTAATAACGTGGGATGTGTGTGTGGGAAAAAGAGGTAAAGGTAAAATTGTAGGTAAAAGCTGAGTGTGTCATTGGCTCAACACCATCTAGGTACAATCGTGTAATGTGGGTCTATGGAGGCACTACAGTGAATCTTGCATCCAACGAAATATTGAAAATGAACTAGCTAGTTCGTTGAGTCCAAGGTGTACTGTACACGGTCAAACTTAATAAAAAAAACAATAACTTAAATTTTTTTTTTATTTCCTCACTATATAAATTTTTGAAAGACATCACAATCATTTTTTGTTGTCATATTTAACTCCATAATTGTTTCCAACAAGATTTATTTAGAAGCCTATTTTAATTATGTTTAGCGCCTGTTCACATAACATTTTTTACTATTTCCCACCTAATTTTTTTACACCCTTTTTATAATTATGAATAAAGCTTAAATTAAAATACAAAACAAAAAGTTTCAACAGAAAAAACAAAATTCCTCAATTTGTGGCCTCAACAATGTCCCAATGTAGGGATGAAATCAGATGAGAATGAAGCAATTGCAAGAGTAAAAAAAAAAGAAGAAAAAATACCTTGTCTAATACATGTAAATAAATTATTACAAAACAAAAGCAATTAATGATGGAATACTTGAGCTCACCTGAGGGCCCACAGTTCAGAGTCAGAGGAATATCTTATTGAAAACCAAAGGATGAAGAATTAACATGAACAAATTATATCTCAGCTTTAAATTACTACAGAAATGAAATGGTGATGGCGGTTTCTGTTTTTAAACGCTATACAGAGAGAACAGCAGGTACTTCTGAAAAAGAACTGATGATACAATTTTTTAAAACAAAATATAACACAAGATAGGGGTTTGAATGCATCAAAGATCAAGGCTGTGCGCTATATTTGATCACCATTAGCAAAACCATCGTCCAACTACTGCAGCCAATCCCACGCAAAATTGTATTTTTATTGCTACACTTGCTACTCTACTTTTGTTTCCTGCTATTCTTCCAGCCATCCCTGGAGGTAAACTGGCACAAAGGTAGAGCTTTGGTTTGCCAATCTGGAGATCCCTGATTTGGAATCCACAATCAGCCAAAAATCAATTTGTACGCTTTCTTCCCCTACTGGCTGCATCCGGATCAGTAGAATGTAACCCGCTTAGACAGGAGTTATGATATCCCCACACTGGCTCTGTGTGGTAGAACGTAAAATTGTCAGATGTCAGTCTCGGGACCTGTCCACAATATATCTTACACAGCGCTGACGGACGCTAAGCAGCCAACTCAACTCACTTCAACTTCCATCCAGCCCAGGAAACAAACCTATCAAATATATACTGGAGAGATGGGACCAAAGCATCACCACCAGTTTGCGTACTGAACACTGCCGCCTAAATCTTCTTCACAGAATTAAGATAGAAACATGCTCTCTGTGCCTGTGGTATACACAAAACACTAGAACATGTTCTACAATTCTGCCCTTTATATGAAGAAGCCAGTAAAGAAACAAGGCCATGCCCTACCTCCACAGAAACCATGGCCAAAAGGAACACCTGCAAAAAACAGTTGCATTTATAAAGATGACTGGACCGGAAATATATTCTGCGAAAAAGAAGAAGAAAAACCTGTCAAGTGTTTCCCTTACCTGTGAGCCTTGAGTGCAGCCGGGACCCGCTTGTGGATGCAGCTGGCCAGCCAGTACTGTACCGTCATGTTCCAGCTCCTCAGGCCCTGCTTCGTCATTGGCGCCAGCTCACACCCGTATATGTCGATGTTGTGGATCGTCTCAAAGTCGTAGTCCAGAGACTTGCCAGCTTTCTCCTCTTCCAAACTGGGCAGGAAATCAGATGGAATTGGGAGAGGGATGCCAGTAGTGCCATGGGGAGATAAACTTGCATGGGACCAACTTTTAACCTACACTTGCAAATAAGTTGCATGGGTCCAAGATTAAACTTCGTTTGCAGTGATGACGACCTGCGGCCTGTAGAGTCTCAGGACTCTATAATAAACAATACCCACAACTCAATATCAATGTGACTTAATCATGAATATGATAAGCCAAGATAAATCTCATTTTTACCCTTTTAGGGAAATTTGACTTGTACACATAGATATTTAATAAACTGAACATGGTAACACAAATTCAATACAAACTTTGAGAAAAAGAGAACATAACATTAATTTTGAATAATGCCAACTCACGCCACATCTAGCTGTTTCAAATCGGTAGCCCCATCTCCACACCGTGGCTTCGACTTGACTGGGTAAGCGCCCAACCCAGCAGTCATGGACATCATCTCAGAGCAAATCCAGGCCATGTAAAGACGCGTGCGGAATATTGTAAACATTGGCACCATGTAGAATAACCTGAACAGAAAACTTCTTTCCAGGAATTCATCACTGTCTACGTACTGTAAGGGAAAGTAAGAAGTTGGTATTATCCTTACAATAATTATTTGTTTGAATTGGTAAGGAAAGGAAACTTTATTTCTTGTTTTATTTTTTTTTTAAGATACACATGTAATATAGCTTCAGATTTTCTTTAAAAAAATGAAATACAGTGTGAGATATAAAGATGAAGTTTGGAGACATAGATAGATAGATAGATAAGATAGAGAGAGGTAGGAAACAGACAGAACAGGTGAATTATGTTTTTATTTACATACTATCCCTCTAAGTATTTTTGCTGGTGAAATAAAATTCATCTTTTATTATGTACAGTGTGCACTTCTTACATGTTGTATTATGCAGATTTACTTCCAGATCAATGTAAAAACAAAAACTGTAATACTTCTTTGTGTATTCACCTGAATATTGAAAAAATAGGAGAAGAAAAGAAAACAAGCTGCTATTATTGGCAGCTGCTTTGCTCTTCCAATCAGTGGAGTGGCTATGTCTATGTTGGCACTATTAGTCGAATCTAGCCAGTCTTGGTATGTTCGGTACTTGTAGTATGGACCTACAGGAAGCAATACAAAAATTTTTTTTTAAAAAGGGATAGGAAGTTTATAATAGAAGTTTGCATCTACCCACAGAGGCTTAAATTAATATTGGTTTCTACACTATTTCAAGTGTATTTAGTAGATACAGGACACTGTCAGTCATTCCTGAAACACTTTGCGGTTTTACTTTTAGGAACACATTGCTGCAGCAGAGATTGACTCTAGGACCTCCAAACCAACTCATCCTGTTTGAAGACATTGACGCAGACACAAGAGTGACAGGGGAGACAAATCAATCCCCGCACTCATCCATGGTTATTTTACAGACTTTATCTTCAGCGCAAAGTTTAGGTAGCAGAATTTCGCAAAAGGGCTTTTCCATCTCATGTTCAACAGTTGTACTTTGTAATTGGTAAAGCATACAGCTGCAACCATATGATTAAGTGGAAATGATCCCACTATCAGTGTAACAGAATTTAAAACAGCAAAAAATCACAGTGAAACAAAATATGAAAGAATGTGCAAATCTTAAAGAGTTGTGAAACAATCAAACCGCTTGTGAGATGCAAATTTCTTTTGTCTTTCTAGTTATGATATTAACAAATCTTACCTTTGCTTTAAAGTTACAATATTTAAACTCATATAGATGATAAAAAAGAAATGTTGGTGCAACAAACATTAAACAAACAGGCAATGTTTTTTTAAATTCAGAATCAGATTGTATTGCAATGATCTTGCAAAAATTATTTATAAATTACACCCAAATCGATAGCAAATAAACACAAAATATTTTACAATAAATTTCCAACAGGCTAAAATGTTTACCTGTCAAAAGTCCAATATAGCAGAAGGCATACGCAACAACATCAAGTGCTGAGACTTTGACACTGCAGTGTTTTATCCTGAGCTCAAGGTCAACTTTCTCATCACCACTGCTACTTTGAACACTTTCTCTACGGTTAAAGCTGTCTTGAATTTCAAAAGCAAGACCAACCATCTGCAACAATTTTATCTCCGCTGATCACAAGTGATTGAGAGGGTGACACATGCTTCAAAACTTTCCAGATGGTAAAAAAAATATGTAAAAGATTTAAAACACTTTTTGAAACCATTGAAACAAATAAAAAAAAACACTCAGAGGAAAGAACTCTAACCTAGAGCATGCAAACTCGAGGAAAGAGCTCTAACTTAGAAATTTAAAAAATTCAACCTCAGAAGAAAGAGCTCTATCTTAGAGTAGTAAGTAATGTACTACGAAGAAGTAGGTTTAGACGCCTGACTATGGCATTTCAATAAGTTAGTCGTCTAAATCTAATTCCTCTTTGTACTTACTACTCCTGGAGTGAGAAGTGTGATGTCAGTAACTTAGTGCCACAAAAATTTCTCAACATGCATGATTCAATAATAAATCAATGATAATGCTGACAAAATACAATGGTTGGACAAACCTAAGGTCTTCGGGAAATTTCAATAGCATGTGTTTAGGAGATGTGTGTCTTTTAATATAAAGCAAAAAATGAAAAATAGGTGTGGGATTAATAAGGAACTTATCTTCCTTCCCATCAAACATCTATAGAGTGGATGCTCCACTGCCCCTAAGGATAAGGGGCTGTAAAGATGGAAGCTACCTATCTCTCTGCAGTGATACCCTAGCGTCTTCCTCTGCACCATGTCCCATAGACTTAATTTTCTATTCTTAAAGGTCTTGTTAAATTTTTGCATACTCCTGAATTTCAAATGACTGTCTACATTTAATTTATCCCGTCAGATTTATTGTAACATAGATCTTAGCAATGTTATGTATCATTGAGTTTAAAATTTTGGATAAAAAAACATAATAGATCAGTCGTTTGAGAATAAGAACTAATATTTTCCAATTAAATCTAATTGTTGCTAAAGATAGAAAAACACCCTTGATCTACCTCAACAGAAGCTTCACAGTAATTATACCTTTTCCTCAAATATATAAAAAATGTCAAAATGGGAAATGAGAGTTAGGGGTGATAACAACAGTAAAAAAAAAACCCCAACAACATTAATTTAGTTGTACTTTAGCTATAAATCTCATCCAAAAAAGGTAAGAAACTGTTTACTAAATTTAACATTTTGTGGTTCAAGTATAAATATAATATCTATGTCCTTTTCTCTTATTTGAATCCTCTTATTTCAAAGTTTAGATTAAATCCCAAGCAATTTGTATTATGATGTTTCCATGTAAATACTGAGCACCTGGGACTTTTACCTTCAGAGTAAGAAACAACTGGGCGGCGTTGGTCACAGGTGATGGAGCTGGCAGACCAAACCAGTGAACCGTTCTGAACAAAACCAGGTAGCCAAAATTCCAAGCAAAACTTTTACCAGGTAATCCACTGAAATATATGTTTTAAAAATTTCCCATAAAACAACTGGGTCAAGTATCCTAGTGAATGTTTCTTTATGAACTTATAATTATGATAGTAAGCTACATGACTTACAAGTACTTATTCGAGAATAGAGATTTTGAGGTTGAATTCTACAAAATTGATAATAATTGAAAACAAGATCTATTCTTAAACTTCAAACTAATGGAAATCATATTATAAGCATTTATAAACTGCAAGTTTTCTATTAGTTATTTTAGACAAAAAATAGGTGTATGGAGGACTTTCTAAATCTGCCCTCTTTGTCGACTAATTTAGGTCTACATCTAGGGACGCTATAAAATTTGTTCATGCTGTGAATTTATTTATTATTTAAATTGCTTTTATTTCTTTGGGGTCAAACTGGTTTCATAAAAAAAAAAAATCAATATTTGTTGTTGCAGGTCATTTAGTAATTTAGTATTTCTTAGTTAGTTATAGATTTTTTAAACAAAGTGACTTGCACTGCGTGGATTTATTTCCCAGCTCTGGAGTGGTTTAAGTGGAATCGGGAAGTTTAAAATCTAAACACTACCAGTAGATCAAGAAAATCATGGTATTGGTACTACTGGAGTGTGAACTAGGGAGAGATTTCACAATGAAGATTTTGCTTATGTTGGTCAGTTATTAAGGCAGTAAAGTTTTTTAATTCAAAAACCTTTTAAATATCTAAGTGTCTGCTGGTTTTCCTAAATGAAAAAAAAAAAATCATCCCTATAACCCCATAGCAGTAGCACTGACGCTTGACGTAAAAACTTTTATAGAAGCGACTCAACATTTTAAACAACAACAAACACAAACAACCAAAAAACAACAACAACCAGTTTTAACATACAAACAGATGTAGATTCTATTCATAGTCATAGCCTACTTTTCGTTTTTCGTTGGTGGTACCAGTAGTACCAAAAGGCAGTTTCCCAAAACATTTATAATGACGTGTATGACGTGACCTTTGCAGACAGCACATAAAAGTAGCAATCCAATCAAAGATGACGAAACCTTCTTTGGAGTTGGCTGGGTGAAATGTTTTGTAAAAATTGGTCCAATGGCTACAGATACGACCATAAATAAGAAGTAGATAACATCATCAGAAACCATCCTGCAAGTGTAATTTGAATACACCCGTGCCTTTGGAATCTATATTAAAACGGTGCTTATAGGCTATATCCTTCAGATATTTTTTGTTTAAAAATTTTAATGCATCAATAATCGCATAATAGGGTCCGTTTTCATTTTAAAAAAATTAAACGTTCTACAAAATCAGAACACCATCTTCACGTATTTTTGTTTACATGTTACGATCCATGTAACTTGCTTCCTGTTTTGCTAGGAAGTGTATAAAACAGCTTTTTCAGACTGATTGTCATACAGGAAATAAACTTCATATCCTGTGATATGTAACGTCAGAAACTGTGGTTGCAACGGGCAAGCCAACATGATGATCAAATTGAAAACCACAAAGGTTAGATCGAGAGAGAGAGAGAGAGAGAGAGAGAGAGAGAGAGAGAGATGGCACACACACCACAGGTTTCAGATTAAAGACTCCTAACTCTATAACAAGTGGCACACGCAGCACTTAACCCTTTTTGAGTTATATTTGTTTGGGGCGGCGGCTAGTAGAGCAATGGCTGAAGCAACGGGGATTGGCACCTCTGTTGATAAGGAAGTTGATGATCTTGGTCCACTATATTGATATTGACAGTCCCTAACACCAACAATATCAAAGGTAGCCCAATGAATGGGGAACATAGCCACATGCTCATAAGACATAACCCGGGAGGTCTGATATCTAACACAAAACTACCTTGGCCATCAATGTCCCTTATCTCTGGTCCAATAATATGAGCGGTCAGCCTAGTTAAACATCCCAGGTTCTCAAAGGTGGTTCTATACAGATGACAAAGTGGGATATTTGAAATTTTTTTTGTCGTAACATCCCCAAACGACAAACAAACAGAAGGCAAAAACAGGACACTTTGTTCTCTCATCTATGTAACCCCTCCCCCTCTTTTTGCATTTGCTACTTGTAATCTTCGATCGGAGAAAAACCAAAACAGTGTAGCTAATCCTTGAAAATTTCCTAGAGTGAGAACTCAGGACTTGGGTGGTCAAATTATTCTGACACCAATCCGATTAGTAGGGATAGATACGGCGACCAGAAGGGGGCGGACTAGCTCAAGTGGTAGAGCGTTGGTCTCCAGATAGGAAGATTCGCGGTTCAAAACCCATGATCAGGAACAAATTTCGTTTTCCGGTTTCGTCCCCAGTTAATTGAGTTGGTGTCAGTTTAAAATGGCCCGCTGAGACAAGAGTCCTCCCCACATTGTCTCGTTTGTGTTAACCACGTCAGTCTTGGGACCTGTTCACAATATAACGTATATATTGCTGACTTTGGACGTTAAGTAACAAAACAAAACAAAGATGCGGCTATTAGAGGTGGCTCAAGCTCTTAACATGTCGATTCGAAAGTGCGTGCTACACATTGGACCGATCACCGCGTCTGTCAGTTTTGTTTTGTTTTGACCATTATAGTCTCCCCCGGAATAGCCCTACACACTACTAATGCCCAACCCACTTTTCTGATGCACTGGTAGTTGCCTGTTGTAGGTGTACATAGTCTTCCTGGGTCCTAAAATATTGAGGAATAAGAAATTTTTGATAACTAGATCTAGAAAGCTGGAGTTGGTGATTTAGAATGTAAATCCTAGATTTTCGACTCTAGAACTAGAATTCTAAAACTGACTCCCACAAAAGAAGGTATACATAGGCCTACAAAGCACTCGCACAGTAGAGGCTTGGCCTACACTTCGTTGGTAAGCATGATTGTAACAGTAATGTTTACACTGCACAAATCAATTAAGACGTCTACACTAGATCTATGTTGAATTGATTTGTTTGCTTCACGTTGGACGCCATGACTATATCTATACAGTCTAGGCCTATATAACGTCCGATAATTTTATGGTTTACACAGAGTCTAGGGAGACTTAGATCACGGTCCATCTAGACTCCAGTCTAGAATATAGGGAGACCAAGATAGCGGTCAATAGACTCCAGTCTAAGTAGACCACGATCGCAGTCCATCTAGACTCCAGTTTAGAGAGGCCACGATCAACGTCCCTTTAGAGTCTAGACTTGGGAGACTTCATTAATTTGGTGATCCCTTCTTTCTTAATCTTTTTGTTGTCATTGCAATTTATGGTTCAGAAGTTGCGCGAGTTTGCACTTTTGATATTTGGTATAATACATTCTTTTTGGGGAGGAAGAAAAACCTCTGCCCTTGTCCCATTGTCAGTCAGTTTCTTTTACCAAGATGCTTGAGATCATCAGACAGCAATGAGTTTAACATTTGCTGCTACTGTTTTAAAAACATTTTACTATTTTCAGAAAGATTCAACCTTTTTTAAGGCTTGCAGTGTCGCTGTAAGATAAGATTTATAAGATTTGAGAGTCGCTGTAAGATAAGATTTATAAGATTTGAGAGTTTTTGTATCTGTCAAACTCAAAAAGATAAATTCATGGTTTCTTTAAAATTTAATTAGCTTTGTAAAGAGATTCTAAGGTACTGTAGGCCTTTACATTTTCCTCTTCCGACCCCTCTCCATCTCTGAGTAGTACTTTATCACACTTAAATCTAGATTAGAGATTTAGAAGTCAAGTCAAAGGGGGAAGAGTGACAAAGACTGACTGACTAAGCATAGAAAGTTTGAATAGATGTTGTAAAGTGAAAGTACCGTCTTCCCGCATGCGCACACCATGGCATAATTTTTTTGGTCTCCCTAATTGCAGGGCTAGGCAAACCAAGATTAAATGGTCTCGGAAGACGCTTCCTAATTTTTATGTGCTGCCACTTAGAGGTAGTGCGGAGAGACATGGAATCTGCATCAGCGGGTGTCATTATAATAAATACGGACATCGACCCATCTATATCAAGATTAAATGGGGATGAAATTGTGCAAATAAATTTTTGATTGTTAGAAATAATAATTGATTAAAACAAAATTTAAGTGAAGTTAATATTTTATGTTAAAGATTTTATGCAGAATATCTTGATTCTTGAAATACATTTGCTTTGGTTTTGGATGTTTATAAAGAGTGTGATTTGAGCATCTTTATTTAAAAAACAAACTAATCTTTTTTACTTCATAATTGCAGATGTCACAAAATGACAAATATGGATGACATCATAGAACTTAAGCATGACATTGACAAAAAGTTAGAGAAGGTAAGAGCTAATGACTAATGTAAAATTGGTTGATTCCAAAGAGCAGGTAAACATTCCACTGTGTTACTGTTAACAGAATGGCATCACATTTTTTTTTTAGTTTTTAGATAGTGAAAAAAGGAAATGTGCTGCAGTATTAACAAATAAATGCAATGAAGTTCTTTTAGTTCGTTCATTAAAAAAAAAATCTGCAAATTTTTATGTGATAGAGACTGAACAGTTGATGTTGTTTTAAAAATAAAATATTGAAATATCTGAGCTTTTAAATACTAAACCAAAGAATTGAACTCTCTTTAGACTCACACAAACTTATTTGGTTACTGGTAAAGATGAAAGCTAAAGTATTCTTTTATATTTTTCATAATGAAGAGTTCAAGTCAAATTTGTGAAAAGTACAATTCTGGTTTGTTTGTGTTGTTTTGTATTAAAGACATTGGCATGCTAAGTAAAATTCCCTAAACAACATTTTTTAAAGTGATGATTTACATAAATGTAAGTTCTAGATAGCTGGTATGGTTTTTTAGGCTAAGATTCAAGCAGAGGTGATAGAGACATATCCTACCCCCCACCTGTTCATAACTTAAAAACTTGCAGCATCTCAGCATGAAGTAAACCAAACCACTTTTTTGGGGAATTTTTAACCAAAATGAAACTGAACCCGAAAAGTACTCTGAAGAGATATTTTTATATGTGTGTCACAATTTTTAAAATTTTATTTATAATTTTATATTATTTCCAAGACAAAATGTCCAGCGGTTGATGCTGCGCCTTATTCTGCTTTATTTCTTCAGGAGGAGGCGAACCTAGCTACGCTGAGGCAGACTCTGACGAAATATGCGAGCAACACGACCGGCATGGTCAGCATTCTGAACAGTTTTGAGGAAAGGCTTCAGAACCTGGAGAAGACGATAGTGCCTGTCTACAACGAGACAGAGAATCTCAGGCGAAGGCAGGAGAGTATCCTTATACAAAATTGTGAAACCACAGCCTAGACTGTGTTATAAATTTATCATGATAGTGTTTTGTCATTGAAACTGTAGTGTAGTTTATGTAATGAATATCTGTAGAGTGATTTGTCCATGAAGCTACATCATAGTTTTTTGTCAGTGAAACCAAAGATAAAGACACAGTAAGATATGACAATTGAACATAATTATTTTTAATGTGCAATGATCAGATCGTCACCTAGTTGCCATGGCACTGGTGACACTGGTGGCACTGTAGCAAACACAATGGCGACGTTCAAAAAATCATAATATAAGAGCTATTATTGCTGTTATATAACAACTTTGCGTTAAATAAACTGCAAGTTTCATGTGCCTATAATAATAAAGACAAAAATTGATTCCCTAACTGTTGTCAGACATCGAGAAAACAAGCCACACACTGGACAATGTTCTCAGTTATTACCACACAGCAAAGGATGTGGAGGCGACCATCAAAGAGGGGTGAGTAGCTTCTTTCTTTCTGCCATTCTGCACTCTGAGTAGATTCTTTCCGTCTGTCAATTTGGACTCTTTTTCTCTTGATAAGCTTCTTTCCTTTTGACGTTCTGCACCTATTTATCTGAAGCCTACACTTCATTGGTAAGCATGATTGTAATGTTTAAACACCCCAGGTGTTAAGACGTCTACACTAGATCTATGTTGAATTGATTTGTTTGCTTTACGTTGGACGCCAGGACTATATCTATACAGTCTAGGCCTATATAACGTCCGATAATTTTATGGTTTACACAGAGTCTAGGGAGACTTGGATCTCGGTCCATCTAGACTCCAGTCTAGACTATTTATAATTATATAGGGAGACCAAGATCGCGGTCAATAGACTCCAGTCTAGGTAGACCACGATCGCAGTCCATCTAGACTCCAGTTTAGAGAAGCCACGATCAACGTCCCTTTAGAGTCTAGACTTGGGAGACTTCATTAATTTGGTGATCCCTTCTTTCTTAATCTTTTTGTTGTTATTGCTATTTATGGTTCAGAAGTTGAGTGAGTTTGCACTTAAAATTGGTATTTGGTATTCTTTTTGGGGAGGAAGAAAAAGCTCTGCCCTTGTCCCATTGTCAGTCAGTTGCTTTTACCAAAATGCTTGAGATCATCAGACAGCAATGAGTTTAACATTTGCTGCTACTATTTTCAGAAAGATTCAACCTTTTTGAAGGCTTTTAGTGTCGATGTAAGATAAGATTTAAGAGTTTTTGTATCTGTCAAACTCAAAAAGATAAATTTATGGTTTCTTTAAAATTTAATTAGCTTTGTAAAGAGATTCTAAGGTACTGTAGGCCTATTTACATTTTCCTCTTCCGAGCCCTCTCCATCTCTGAGTAACTCTCTCTCTCTCTCTCTCTCTCTCTCTCTCTCTCTCACTCTCTCTTTTTAATACTCCCCCCCCCTCCCCCCCTCCCCCCCCAAATCTCTCTCTCTCTCTCTCTCTCTCTCTCTCTCTCTCTCTCTCTCTCTCTCTCTCTCTCTCTCTCTCTCTCTCTCACTCTCTCTTTTTAATACAAGCACTCACTAATCAGAAACAAGAATGCTTTAAAAATTCTTTAGTGAGTACTTTATCACACTTAAATCTAGATTAGAGATTTAGAAGTCAATTCAAAGAGGAAAGAGTGACAAAGACTGACTGACTAAGCATAGAAAGTTTGAATAGGTGTTGTAAAGTGAAAGTACCGTCTTCCCGCATGCGCACACCATAATTTTTTTGGTCTCCCTAATTGCAGGGCTAGGCAAACCAAGATTATGGCCTCGGAAGACACTTCCTAATTTTTATGTGCTGCCACTTAGAGGTAGTGCGGGTGTCATTATAATAAATACTGACATCGACCCATCTATATCAATATTAATAGGGGATGAAATCATGCAAATAAATTTTCGATTGTTACAAATAATAATTGATTGAAAACAAAATTTAAGTGAAGTTAATATTTTATGTTTTAAGATTTTCTGCAAAATACATTTGCTTTGGTTTTGGATATATTTATTACAAAGAGTGAGATTTGAGCATAGATCTTTATTTAAAAAACTAACTAATCTTTTTTACTTCATAATTGCAGATGTCACAAAATGACAAATATGGATGACATCATAGAACTTAAGCATGACATTGACAAAAAGTTAGAGAAGGTAAGAGCTAATGATTAATGTAAAATTGGTTGATTCCAAAGTGCAGGTGAACATTCCACTGTGTTACTGTTAGCAGAATGGCATCACATTTTTATGTAGTTTTTAGATGGTGAAAAAAGGAAATGTGCTGCAGTATTAACAAATAAATGCAATGAAGTTCTTCTATTTTGTTCATTTAAAAAAAATCTGCATATTTTGAACTCTTTTTAGACTCACACAAACTTTGTTGGTTACTGGTAAAGATGAAAGTTTTTCATTATGAAGAGTTCAAGTCAAATTTTTGAAAAGTAAAATACTGGTGTGTTTGTGTTGTTTTGTATTAAAAACATTGGCATGCTAAGTAAAATTCCCTAAACATCAATTTTTAAATTCAGAATTATATAAATATAAGTTCTAGATAGCTGGTATGGTTTTTCATGTTTATGTTTCAAACAGAGGTGAGAAAGACATATCCTACCCCCCATCTGTTCGTAACTTAAAAACTTGCAGCATCTCAGCATGAAGTAAACCAAACCACTTTTTGGGGGAATTTTTAACCAAAATGAAGCTGAACCCGAAAAGTACTCTGAAGGGGTATTTTTATATGTGTGTCACAATTTTTAAATTTTTTTTTATAATTTTATATTATTTCCAAGACAAAATGTCCAGTGGCTGATGCTGCCCCTTATTCTGCTTTATTTCTTCAGGAGGAGGCGAACCTGGCTACGCTGAGGCAGACTCTGACGAAATATGCGAGCAACACGACCGGCATGGTCAGCATTCTGAACAGTTTTGAGGAAAGGCTTCAGAACCTGGAGAAGACGATAGTGCCTGTCTACAACGAGACAGAGAATCTCAGGCGAAGGCAGGAGAGTATCCTTATACAAAATTGTGAAACCACAGCCTAGACTGTGTTATAAATTTATCATGATAGTGTTTTGTCATTGAAACTGTAGTGTAGTTTATGTAATGAATATCTGTATAGTGATTTGTCCATGAAGCTACATCATAGTTTTTTGTCAGTGAAACCAAAGATAAAGACACAGTAAGATATGGCAATTGAACATAATTATTTTTAATGTACAATGATACCATCGTCACGTAGTTGCCATGGCACTGGTAACAAACACAATGGTGACTTTAAAAAAAATTATAATTTAAGAGCTATTATTGCTGTTATGTAAAATCTTTGCGTTAAATACATAGCAAGTTACATGTGCCTATAATCACAAAGACAAGAATCATTAATTCCCTAACTGTTGTCAGACATTGAGAAAACAAGCCACACACTGGACAATGTTCTCAGTTATTACCACACAGCAAAGGATGTGGAGGCGACCATCAAAGAGGGGTGAGTAGCTTCTTTCTTTCTGCCATTCTGCACTCTGAGTAGATTTTTTCCTTCTGTCAATCTGGACTCTTTTTCTCTTGATAAGCTTCTTTCCTTTTGACGTTCTGCACCTATTTATCTGATAAACTTTTTTTCTTTTGTTGATCTGGACTGTTTTATTTTGATTAACTTCAATCTTTTTGTCATTCTGCATTCTTTGACTCTGATGAGCTTCATTCATTTTGTATTTCTGCACTCTTTTACTTTGATAACCTTCTTTCCTTCGGTTGTTCTGCACTCTTTTACTCTGAGTAGCTTTCACTCTCATGAATCTTATGTGGTTTACTGATTTACTTGTAAATTTAGAGTCAGTAGTGGTTACATAAACAAAAAGGCTTGGTATAGTCATGTTCTGAAAAAAATAATCAACTGATATGCAAAAACCAAGATGCAACCAAGAGCTTGGAGATCAGTCTGTATTGAAAGACAGTCTCAACTGTCATACAATTCCTATTTTATTTTATTTACTCTGCTCCTGACACCAGGGACCAAAAATCTATACAGTATTTTGTGATTCAATATGTTATGTTTCTTTAGGTAAAAAGGTCCTGTAAAAAAAGAGTTGATGCATATGGCATCACTCTACTTTGTTCTTTCCTTTAGTATAGTAATGCTACAATCTTTGACTTAGTACTTTTCATAGCTTTTTTCAGAAGCAAACTTTAGAGACCCCTTTTATGCTTTAGAACATTGTGTATTATATATCAAGGAGTAAAAGCAAATCAATATTTTATGATATAATTAAATTATTATTTCCATTTAATAACTTACATGAATCATAATAGATGGCAGATGTTTATTTAATACATAATTTATGAGCTGAACTTTTTTTTTCTATTTGATTAGGCCAGCAGTGAGTGGTCTGGAAACCTACATGTCCTACATTGAAAAAGTTCTAAAGGCAAAGAAATATTTCGAGACACACAGTCCCAACAGCAAAGAGCTCAAGGAGATTGTAAGAAGCTAATTTTCTCTTATTGCGTTTGTTTTAGATATTTGCCTTGAGTAAAGTGAAGATATGCATAAACTTTATAGGAGCACTTAAGTCAAATATGCTCAAGATAAACTTCTTAAACTTCTTTGGCCTTTTGGGATAGTTGAAGACTTTATTTTATCCCACGTTTATATTAAACAAAAAAATAATGGAATTGGTGTCCCGGATATAGTTATAAAGCAGATTTCACTTTTGTTGGATCACATGGAAAGCTCATGTCTTTGATGAGAGGTGCAAAACAGTTAAGCTTGCGTCCAGCCAAACTCACTGTATAAATGTATACAGTTTTATGCATGCACAGACTTTTAGAAACTGTCCTCATCACAGGATATGAAGTTCGCAGAAGCACAAACAGCCCTTTGGAAGTGTACAAAGAGCATCCATTTTAATTTAGTAAAAAAGTGCTTGACTAGTCTAAGATGGTGATGAATTTCCGGAAACTTCAGTAATGTAATTTGATGGAACAGGAATAAGGTATTTTTCTCATGCGCACCAAACTTTTTAGTATGGATTGGGGAAAATATCGATTGTGAACGTGTTTTAAGCTTGTCATGGAGAGGGAAAGTTTGCTTTGTCTTGAAGGTGTACATTTTTTGGATGACTTTTATATAGTGTTTTTTTTTGTGCTCCTAAATTTTTAAATCTGTGCTCCTCATTTCTGGGTTAGAAACACCAGAGAGAATAGACAGGGACGGGCACAATTCCCAGTCTTTCTTTCAAATGAAATATTTGCATTTCCCTGTTTTTTTCATAGTCTGTTTTGTTTTCTTACATGTTTGTACTGACATTCCACAGGAGAGAATCTTTGAGGAAGGGAAAGATGCATTGCAACATGAATTCAGGTCGCTATTAAATCGCCATGGACGTCCTGTGCCGGCAATTGTTATTTTGGACCTGCTGAATTCAGATGAAGGTACATTGTGCATTGTCTGTGCTAAAATCTGGTGTTGATATAATGAGTTCATCAAACAGACGAAGGTAGAGTTGGTTGCCGAACGTCCAATGTCAGTACAATAGACAGTGCAGAGAGACCTGGACTCCTGTCTCAGACGGTCACATATTATTCTGACACCTGTCAAGCAAAGGTACACTGTGCCTTGCCTGTGCTGAGATCTAGTGTGAAATTACTCAGACAAAGGTACATTATGTGTCATCTTTGCAAATATCTGCTGTAGAATTAATCAGTTCATCATTCAGACAAAGGTACATTGTGTGTTGTCTTTGCTAAGATCCCATGTGGATAAAAAGGTTATTCTTAGATTCTTGCTAATGACACTTTTAAATCTTAGAAAGCCCATTTATTATGTAAACTATTGAAGCGAGTTCTTCACCAAATTGTTTTGCTTTGTGACATTTTTGGGATGACATCATAGAGGTTGGCAGTTTAATTAATTCAACGTCTCAACAACTTGTTAGTTTCTCTGAAGAGGTTGACTCAAAAGAGGTCATAAATAACTCTATGAATAGTATGATAAAGATTTTTTCACACTGTAATTTACATTCAGTGATGTTGTATTGACAGATTAGCTGTACTTTCTCTCATTCAATCAAGGCAAAGATATTTTCTAAATTTGTTAACTGACCATGTCAATCCGACCAGACCTTCCACCGATAGGGACGGATACTGACCTTGCCCTTGAGCAGCTGCCGGAGAAGGTTATGCAGGACCTGGTTACCGTGTCCAGATGGCTCACCGAGTTCGGCAAGAGCTCTGACTTTATCCGCATATACAACGCTGCCAGATCCACCATCCTCAGCCGCTCGTTAGCTGGGTGAGTCGAGTTGAACTTGTTGCTTAACATCCAACTTCAATTTATTATGGACTTGCGTAAGTCAATCTCCAGGGGAAGTCAACTGAAACACTGAAATACTTTCTTTGTGGTGTCCCTCTTTCTCCTCTTTCTCCCTCTTTCTCTGCCTCTCTTTCTTTTTCTCTCCCTCTCCATCTTGCTCTCCCCCTTTCTCTCTCTCTATTCTGTCTCTTTTTCTCTCTCATACAAACATACACATTTTTAAATTTCTGAGTTTAAGAATGCATTTATTTACATTCTTGGTTCTTGGACTTAACTTCTAAATGATTTTCAATCCCCAGACTTAAGGAACATTTGAAGTCGTCTAGTGGGACTTCCTTCGCCGGCAGTAACCTGTCGTTTGGTGGGCAGAACTCTCCGGCAGGGGTAAGTGTCTTCCTGTTTGTTTTGTTTAAACCTGCTATAGAATTAGACACGCCTTCACTAGGGGACAAGTTTTAAAAAAATATCTGTAAACACATAATGGCTAAACATAGGCACAGTGAAAGTGATTGAGGCATTGAAAGCAGTAAAGGATTAGGAAGTGTGAAGGGGCATCATGGCCAACTATACAAAGCTCGGCACTTGGTGGATGGATGGAAACAGTTAATAAATTAATATACATCACATTTTATTACTTTTTGACAAAAATAGACTATTTGAACCTTAAATGGTTGTGAGATTTTTAGGATACTATGCGGTTGTGTTATACCAGAAATAGAAACACTACTGCTGGTCTATTGCATATTGACAATGCAGTCTGTCAGGTTTACAATTATGAAACCTTTTTTGTATTTTTCATCCAAACTTCAGTTATTTCGGTACATTAGTCACCCTAATAGCTCTAATCTATTTCTCCTTAAGCAGGTTGGAAAATTCCGAGGCTCTAAAGAAGCGCCAGGCCGGCAGAGCATGAAGAAATTTGTGTAAGTGGATCAAGAAAAATAATTGAGCTGAGTTCATCGAGCATAGACAAATGTTGAAGATTGAGTTCACCAAGCAGAGAGAAATCAAATCATTAGTTTGGGTTCAATGAGCAGAGACAAATTTCAAGATTACGCTCATTGTATATAACAAATCTTATATAATTGAGTTCATCAGGCAGAGACAAATGCTGAAAATTGAGTTCACTGAGCAGAGAGAAATAATTAGATTGAGTTCATCAATCAAAGACAAATGTTTAGATTGAGTTCATTCAGCAGAGAAAATGTTGAAAATTGAGTTCACGGAGCAGAGAGAAATAATTAGATCGATTTCATCAATCAAAGATAAATGTTTAGATTGAGTTCATTCAGCAGAGAAAATGTTGAGGATTAAGTTCGCAAAACAGAGAGAAGTAATTAGATCGAGTTCATCAATCAAAGAGAAATGTTTAGATTGAGTTCGCTGAGCAGAGACAAATGTTGAAGATTGAGTTCACGAGAAGAGAGAAATAATTAGATCGAGTTCATCAATCAAAGATAAATGTTTAGATTGAGTTTGCCAAGCAGAGACAAATAATTAGATTAAGTTAATCAAACTAAAGACATATGTTAAGATTGAGAAAGACAAATGTTTAGATTGATAAATTATATATTATTTCGTGGGGCTCTCAATCACAAGTGATGCCAGGAGCAGCGAAGAGATCCAGTCATGCATAGCACAGTAAAAAAATATTTAAAAGTGTGAAAACAATCTTGGGAAAAGAAGAACTAGTAAGAGCCCTCATTAGCAAAAGTAGGAAGCAACAGACCATATTTTTTTTAGCCATATCATCAGAACATTTGGCCACAATTCGAACAATAGAAGATTAACAGATTTATAATCTCTGGAACCATAAAAAAAAATTTGGTGTGTTTTGCTTTAAGTGTCCGAGCCTCTCCTCACTAAATATGTGACTCATGTATGACTTGTGGTCAGCCACAAACTATGTTGATTTTTTAAGGATTAGTTATTTAATTTTGCTTTTTTTTAGTGTAGGCTTCAAGACTGATGCTGCAAATTCAAAATTCATTTAACTTCACATCCATACTTATAAAGGATTTTTGAAGATTGCAAAGTTAGAAATCCTCTAATTATTTGACATTCTCACAAAATATTTATTGTTTGTTTTTGTCCTTAATTGAATCTTGTCAATTATTTGAAGAATATACATATCATTGTTATACCATCTTTCATTTCTACAGAAATTTTACAAAGAAAGCCTCATCTCTGCTGCAACTTGAACAAGGAAAACCAGGTAATAGGCTAAAAAATTGTTACTTTTGTTAGTAGGTTATATATCTTTGGCTACAGATTTGTTGCGAATTAGAGCATCTAAGGAATTGCCCATGATCTAGAAGAGTCTATAAGTTCAGACTTAACATACTTCTTATCTAATACATAAGAAGACTATTACATCATACATTATTTAGAGGACATTTTTGTGACTTAGTTTGATGACACTTGATTCTGAAGTATGTATGTTTTATGCCCCTCTCTCTCCTCCCATCTTTGTTTCTAGCGTAGTGTTTTTTTTTTTACATAGATTCCATTAGCTGCTTACTGTGTTCTCAAGTTTGTATAATTATAGTTAATAACAAATTGTTAAGATTTTCAAGTTTGTATAATTATAGTCAATAACAAATTGTTCAGATTTTCAGAATAGGGTTCAGAAAAAAGATGAATACTTCCAGAACTACTATCTCTTTTTACTTGCAGTGATCTTACTTGCAGTTACACCTATATAGTATCGATTACCTATTATTTTGTGAAAAGTAACTGAAGGGATTTAAATAGATATAATTGTTTTAAAACAAAATAATCATCAACATTTTTTTTAAAGAGAAAAGATGAAAACCTTTGAATCTTTATTTAAAAAAAATGTCAGGGTTAACATGCCCAAGTACGCCCCCCCTTCCCCTAGTTATTGGCCCTACCTTCTTTAGAACTTGAAGTTACAAGCAAATATTGGATCTATGAGGCAACATGCTTTAAATTTATAAGCTTGATTGGGAACCGTTTCTGTAGAAGGACAAACTTAGAAGAGTACTAAACCACAACTCCACAGGGCACCGTCGCCAGGGCTCCTACCCTGATCCTGCCAAAGAGGAATCCCCTGACCTGGAGACAGACATGTACATCAGTGAACTCAGCGCCCTGTTGAGGCTCATGCAGGTCGGTCTCTGTGTTAATGTATAGATGCAAGTCTGTTTGTGTCTGTATGTAATAATGAATAAAGAAGCAAGTCTGTATCTATATGTAGTAAATTAATACAGAAGCAAGTCTGTTTATATGTAGTAAATTAATATAGAAGCAAGTCTGTTTACATCTGTATGCAAAAATAATGTATGAGCCAGTCTGTATTAATTTGAGGCAATATGAAAGCATGGCTGTTTGTATCTATGTGTTGTAATGTAGACGCACATTTTTCTGTATATCTGTATGTAGAAGCAAAGCAAGCCATCTACATTTATGTAAAATTGGGTGAAGCGTATTAGTGAATTGCTTTTATGGACTATTTGTTTACAAATCATCTTGATTTAAAAATGTGCAATTGTATATTTTGGTTAAGCCATGGTTATCTTTGAGTTAAAAATTGTAACTTGAGGTTTCCATGATATATTCATGTTTAACATTTTTTTTACTATTGTATTATATTGTATATTTTTTCATTTTTGTAATTTTTACTCTATCACAGAGTGAAGCACACCTAATGAAAGGGATAATTCCTGAGAAACACCAGCGGACATCGTTTGATAACATCATTCAGCAGGCACTTGACTCCATTGTCAATGAGGGAGAGGTGATTTTCTTAATTAAAAAATGTTTGTATGTGTGACTTGGTCATCAATGAGGGAGAGGTCATTTCTTCTCAGCATTATTTTTTGTTTTTATTTTAAAAATTGTGTAAACTCCACTTTCTCACCTTTGTCAATCAAGTATTTGAAGACTTGTCCTGTTTTAGTCCCATAGCTCAATGAATTTGGACAAATATCTCTTTGCTTCCTATATCTGTATCTGTAACCTATATCTGTAACTTCTCTGTGTTTTTATAACTTCTTCACTCTCTATCTGAAGTTGATTATAGATGGCGTATGACCATAAGAAATAGATGGATTTGTAAACTGTACTAATTTCCCTGTGTTTTAGACGTTTTGTTACTCTCTCTCTCTCCAGTTGTTGGCAGGGACTGCAAGAAAGAACGTTGCTCGCCATGAGTTCACAGCTGTCCTCTCCATATTCCCCACCGTCCAACACTTGCGAGCTGTAAAACCAGAGTTTGATTTGATCCTCGAGGTAAGGCAGCCTGACTGCATCATATACCTAATCCTTATTTTAATGACTTAACTGCAAGACTACATGCCTTAGGTCAGTCTCATTTAAAACTTGACCAGTTTTCCTGTCAGATCTTGAAACACCACCTTCTGAGTGAGCTCTTTTTCAGGATAGAGAAGCTTAATTGATATGTTGAGAATATAATTCTGTCTTATTCAGGAGTTCTGGACATACTGGTGAAGAGATGTGCGTGATGTTGTTGCACAGTTATTTTATTTTTTCCACAGGGTTGCCAGGCACCAACCCGAGCCAAACTGACATCTCTACTGTCTACGTTAGATAGCACTGTGAGTATTTTGTCCAATACCTAGGAATGCTAGTCTTGTGTGAAGACCTTTAATGATGCTAAAATACATTGTGTCAACTGTATTGTGTCAAGTCTATAGGGATGCTTGTATTGTGTCAAGTCGCTTGTGATTATAGTAATAGGTCATAGCTAACATCTAACCTATTCCATTGCTTTTAAGAAGCACTGAATATGAATTACTGCCTTTATTAATACCGGTCTGATTTAATCTATTGATTCTTATGTTCCTTTTGGCCTATCATCCATCTAATATCATCTCAATTCCTTCTCTGTTTTCTTACAGGGTGCAAAGGCTTTGGAAGAATTTACAGAGAGCATCAGGGTAATGCATTCATTATGTTTGGTCAAATGTTTTACAAACAGTAAAATGTATCACTGTGGTGGTAATTATTGTACAGTATTATAATACAATTTTATCATTAAAAAGTATTCATCTGATTGAAATAACTTAAAATGCTGGGATGTACAGAGGTTACTGCATAAGTCTATTATACCTCTTCTGTGGACTTGACTGAGTTGGCTTTGATGCCTCTTCTGTGTTCCCAGGAGATGAAATCAGGCAGTGTTGTCTGTATTGTTAAGTGACCTCAAAAAAGAAACTTTTGTTTTGTATTTCATTTAAATTTCAGATTTGCAGAATTTTGTGTTTTCGTAATTTTGATTTTCTTTTTAAAGCCTCAAAGTTTCCCCTAAAGCTAAAAGACCCCAGCATGTTCTCATAGGGCTGTGTATTACAAAGTCACAAGTTTCAAAGTAATACAAATAAGTTCCTTTGATCATGGTGTGTCCACAGCACGACAAGTCTACAAACATGCCAAGAGACGGCACGGTGCACGAGTTGGCCAATCATGTGAGAAACTCTTTTTTTACCTCGTCTATAGGGAGTGAGATTTCGCAATAACAAAAAGAATAATGTGAATGATAATAGTAATGATAATAAAATACAACAGCAGCAGCAAGGGTAACAAAAAAAACCCCAGCAACAAGAACAACATAAAAGAAACAGCAGCAACAGTAGCACCAGAAGCAACAAAGCAGCAACATTAACAATAATAGCAATAACAATAATGATAATAATAATAATAAAAATAATAATAATAATAATAATAATAATAATAATAATAATAATAATAACAATAATAATAAATAATAATAATAATAATAATAATAATAATAATAATAATAATAATAATAATAATAATAATAATAATAATAATATTGAAAGTTTTTGCTTGCATGTCCCTCCAGACTATGATCTACCTCGAGCAATTGCTGGAATATGTGGAAGCAGCTGGGGCTATGTTGCTCATGCATGGTGAGTCTTAGAAGATCATTGACATGACGCACAACTTGTTACTTATTACAAAAGATTTTAAGCCTCACAAGTTGTTGCAGAAAATGTAATGTCTCTTGAATTGTAACAGGAGATTTTAAGTCTTAACTATGTGTTGAGAAATATTTAAAGTCCCCCATCTTCTAAAGCAGACTTAATGTCTCTCTAGTTTTTTGTTATAGAATATTTAAAGGAAGATCTTTGGAGAAATAGGAAAAAAAAAATGGGCACATGAAAAGAGTAAAAAAAATTAAGTGATTTTTTATGTGTGTGTGTTTCCTTCATCCAGGGGAAAAGGCAACGCCATCTTCCAACATAACTCCAGACTACTGCCGGAACAAAGCAGCTGATTATATAAGTTAGTTGTATGCTCCATAAAGATTTACACATTTTCATTAATAATTTTATATTCATTACACATAAAATGTATTTTACCTCAAAACTTTTTTAGTTGTTTGAGACCTCTCTTTTTTTAAAATCAATAAGCTTTCAACAATGTTTTTATATAAATATAAAGAAAGCTGTTTTAATTTTTTTTTTTATAATGTGTGTGAAATCCTGCTATTCTTTTGTCCTGCCTTTTTTCTGTGGCATTAGAGATTTATATACTCTGTAAACACAGCTTTAAACTACACTGGAATTGGCTTAAAGTAAACCCTGTTTGAGAAAAACTTTACAGTCTCTGTAGGGTTTTCACTAAGCAAATTTCTCTACAGAGGACCTTTTGGTTTTTAAGACTATTTGAGTCTTTGTAAGTTTGCTCATTATTCACACAAGCAAAAAAAAAAAAATGGACAGAAAAACTTCATTGTATTTCTCTCTCTAGCACGAGTGTTGTCTGCCCTTGGTCTGAACCTTAGCAACAAGGCGGAGACATACAGCGATCCTGCACTGCGACCTGTTTTTATGCTCAACAACTTCAACTACATCATCAAAACTCTGACCAGGTAAGGGGGACCAAACTGGCACAAGTGGTAAAGCGTTTGTCTCCTAATTGGGAGGCAGGCCCTGGTTTAAAACCCATGATCAGTCAAAAATGTACTTGTCAGATTTTGTCCTGTCGGAGTCAGTATATTGTGACCGGCTGAGACAGGAGTCCACTTATCACCGCATAAGCTGTCTTATGTTTGCTTGATAAATAACAAATGTATGCAGGGCTTACAACTGTAGCAAAGAGCATCCTAAGGGAGTGCACAAAATCTTCATCAACAAACTTCTCCTCACAACAGCAAAATAAATGCATTGCACATGAATGGACAAGATTTTATTTGTAGGTTGAAGATAAAATCCCTATGAATATTTCAATCTATATGTTAGAATAATCAGTCGTTCTAAGCATTTCCTTATTTGGAATATGTTGATTTGTTTAAACCACAATATTCAATTAGGGGTGCAGTGGAATTCTGATATAACAAAGCCAGCAGGCCTGCTTCAAACCCAAAAAGTGAGCATGTATTTCAGGTTTTTCTATAAATCTAAACCAATATGTGAGCATAGTCTTTCATTACGTCCTAGTTTTCCATTAATTCTATTCCTTGAGTCCAAGGTCCAAACAAAGGGTCAATAAAGAGGGAAAAACCGTCCCTATGATAGACTTTGTTACGCCCAAGATTTTGTTTAGTCTTGAGTTGTTACATGCGAAGCCCATTATATGTAGATTGATGGCGGCATGTTTTAGAATGGATGTTCATCTCTCTGTAGAACTGGGCTGCTGGATATCCTGTCCAAGTGGAACCCACAGATTGCAACGTTCTATGAAAGTCAGATCCTAGAGCAGAAGAGAGACTATTCAAAAAGGTAACAAGGATCTGACAACACATCCCAATCATTTATAGTCAGTAGTTAGTATCTTACTACATGTAAGTAGCAAGTATTTTTCAAGAAATATCTGTAACATTTATTGAGTATACTAATTGGTATACAGGTAACAAAAATCATACTACAAATACTGTTAACACGTAACAGGCGCCTTACACCTTACAACACATAATGGTAATATGAAAATACATGTATCTAACAAAACACACTAGAGACGGGGAACAACAAATCTTTGACTGGCATTCAGTTGTATTAATGCATGCCAGTAGTGGTAATCTTATTAGCTTTGAATTTTGTCCTTCAAATGTAATTGCATGCAAGCCAGACAAAAATATGGAATTCTCCTTCCTCACTTTCAATTGAAGTTAGATGGTTTAGAACACCATTTTATGAGTTAGATAACAACAAATTCTAATGTCAGGTCTTGTTATGTGACTTTCAATTGAAGTTAGATGGTTTAGAACACCATTTTATGAGTTAGATAACAACAAATTCTAATGTCGGGTCTTGTTATGTGAGCCAGATGACAATTTCTAATGTCAGGTCCTATTGTGTCCTCAGCTGGAGCAAAGTTCTACACATTATTCTAGAAGTGGACAAACCAATGTCTCAGCAACGGACTGCAAGCCAAGACAACACCAAGGTAAATTTGCTACTGTGTTGTATTGTTAGTGCAGAAGTTTACCCAAGCCAAGATGACATTTTCACAGTGTTTTATCTATAAATGATAAATATGACCTAAGCCTAGGTAAATTAAATTAATTTGTTATTGTGTTTTATCAATAGGAAAAATGTTTAACCTAGGCCAAGGTAAAGGTGATACTATGTTGTGTCAATAAGGTTAAGTTGTTACTGTGTTGTATAAATAAATGAGAAATGTGCCTGTGTTGTATCAATAGCCAAAGTTAAGGTGTTACTGTTTTTAATCAATAGTAGAGAATTGTGACTAAAGCTAATGTAAAGTTGCGACTGAGTTGTATCATGTTATTGTGTTTTATCAATAGGAAAAATGTTTAACCTAGGCCAAGGTAAAGGTGATACTATGTTGTGTCAATAAGGTTAAGTTGTTACTGTGTTGTATCAATAAATGAGAAATGTGCCCCAAGCCAAGTTGAAGTTGTTTCAATAGATCAGTTGGTGACTCTTGCTGGACTTTTAGGTTCCCCTATAATTTGTACTGTAACTTTACCTGGAGCTAGCCACAACTGCTACAAATATCCGTTATTTGGTTTACTTCATTTGTGGGGAACTAAATATGAGTCTTTTGATTTTAGGTCTTCTTTTTTACGTGTTGCCTGTAGTTAATAACTTGTTAAACTGTTCACTGTAGTAAAGCAAAATTTATTTTTTTCTCTTTTTCTATGCAGCTGAAAGACAAGGAAAGACAAAACATCAAAGACAGATTCACTGTGAGTATTGAAGGAAAACTGTCATTCTATTTAGGATACTTTTTTTTACAAATTTTAAGTCTGTAGAGTTAGAGATTCACAATATTTGTCATCATGCCTGTTATATCCATTAATTGCTTTTTTTTTTAATGTATCAAAGTTTGCATTGAAATGTACGATGAGTGTAAAGGTCATCGAAAAATTACTCTATTCACTTGTTTGGCTATAGGTTAAAGTGGTTTTAAAAGGTTTTGACCAAACCCATTTCTTGCACCATCAGTATGGAGTCACAAAGTTTAGTTTTGGGTACCTTAATGACATGAAATTACAATAACGCTTAGAGCTTTTTGCATCTCACCCCCTTATAAATGTATCATGAGTTGACATTAAAAAGGCTCATTCTGCTATCAGTCTTGGTAAATTTAGATATAATAGCATGATACGGTTTTATTTGTACATGGGAATCATCGAAACAAAAACTGTGGAGATTTAGAGCCCTGTTATAAAATGAAAGATACAGTAGTACTGATCGCCTAGTCATAAATCTACTATGTCCAAACTTTTGATTGTGTTTTTTCTAAAGCGCAAAAAGTGTAAATTGAACCTTTCTATGACAACTTGCGAAATATCTAAGTTATTCACTTGGTACTGTTTTCCATAGGGCTTCAACAAGGCCCTTGAGGAGATCTACCGTGTCCAAAAAATGTACGCCATGCCTGACAGCGAGCTTCGCGCCTCGCTCATCGCTGAGAACAAAGAGTACATGGTCCCACGCTACACGCTCTTCTACGAGAAATACAGCAATCTCAACTTCACAAAGAACAAAGCCAAGTATCTTAAGTATGAGCCAAAGGACGTTGCCGCACTGCTGGGCAAATTCTTTGATGCTTCAGCGTAAAATTAAAGTGGTCTTACTACATTGTAATTAATTGACATGGTTAGATTTTATGTGGTCCAAACAATTCGAAGATTGAACCAATCTTTGTTTGCTCCGGTGATGGTGAACAAAATGCTGTAGTATCAACAATTTTTTCATTTGGAAATTTGCTTGAAGTGACTGATTGTATTGAAAGTTGGTATGTGCAGTACTGCTTGCGCCGATTCTCAAAGCTGGTCAAGTTTTAAACTCTCCTAGTGAACTGAACTCCGTCTTTCTCAACTTTATGTTTGGGGTGGGTGGCTAAGTGGTGTAGTCTCACTATCATCATTCCATGCTCCATAGCAAATTCAGCGATTTTCCTGTATACAATAATACAACTCTATACTTAACCTCTCAACGTCAACCCAAACCCGTGTCAATATTTTACTAGTCTTAAATCCTAGCAATGTCATTTATCTTACATCTTACACAAGGAACACAATCACAGACACCTTACACAAAAAATGCAGACATATCACACACACAAGATACAAACATGAGACAGGTACGCCACATGCACAATTCAGACACAATACAGACAGAACACACACATATACACATAATTAAGAAATGACATGCTCACTTTATATGGATATCTACAATAAAACACACATCATCATCATCAAGTACCATGCCTCATAGCGTTGATGATCATGTCCCTCCATATCTCTCTTTCTCTGGTTAGTTTCATCATCTCTGTAACCTTTGATATTTCAATATTAGCCACTCCTTCATCCCGTCTGCCATTTTTTCTCTTTGCCTTCCTTGACTGCGTTTCCCATCAATCATTCCTGTCGTCACTAGATGTTCTAGTCCCTCTCTTCTCATCATGTGGCCAAAGAATGTTGTTTGCCTTTTCCTCACCTTGTTAATTATTGATGGTTTTGCTTGAGCTTCTTCTAAAACTTCTTTGTTTGATTTCTTTTCTGTCCAAAAGATGCGGAGCATTCGTCTTAAAAACCACATTTCTATTGCTTTCAGTTTCTTTTCTATCTGCTTTGACACCGTCCACGCCTCGCAACCATACATTAGAATAGGTTCTATGTAGCACTGAAGGACCCTTTTTCTTGTTTGGATGGAGATGCGCTTATTTGTTAAGATGGTTTTCATACGCTGGAAACTTGCCTTTGACTGCGCTATGCGAGATGATATTTCAATGTTGTTTCTGCCATCGCCTGATATTATTGCCCCTAGATATTTAAAACGGTCACTTTGTTTGAGTTTAGTTCCTTTGATATAGATGTCACTCATCGGCGATATCTGCTCCTTGCTGATAACCATTACCTCTGTCTTTTTACTGTTAAGTTCTAATCCTTTTTTACCTGCTCTCCTCTTCTACAATGTTAACAAAATTTTGTAGATCATTGTTGTTTTCTGCTAACAATACTGTATCGTCGGCATATCTAAGGTTGTTGATATTGTGACCTCCCACTTTTATTCCAGGATGTCCTTCTAAGTTTCGCATGATTATTTCACTGTAAAGAGAGAAAAGGTCTGGAGAGAGCACACATCCTTGTCTTACACCACGCTTTATTTGTTGGAAAGTACTGATTTCCCCATCAACTCGCATTGCTGCTGTTTGTTCCCAATATATGTTTTTGATCACCCTTAGATCCTTTCCATCCACCTTTAACTTTGTCAGTTGCGTGCAGAAATGACATGCTCACTTTATATGGATATGTTAAGCACAGATCATACACATGATTCAGACATGTCACACACACAATACAGACACATCACTCACATAATACAGACCTGACAAGTAAACAAGTAAAGCCATGATATGACAAATTTATGTGTTGGTGTAAATGTTAGTATTAGTGATGTTTTGGTAAATCCAACCCATATTTACCATGTGGATGAATGAAGTTTATGTTATTTGTATCTTTACCCAACTCAGTTTCATTTCTAAAATATACATGTAATTTCTCATTTTTGTTTGATAAACTGTGCAATAAAATATTTACTGTAAAAAAAGTGTTGACTCGTTAATGTACACAAATTTTAGGTCCACTATGACTTACATCTCCACTTTGCTTAAATAGTATTCTTGTCAGAAAATTCTTTGACTGAACCTGTAATTTTCGGTCAGAGGTATAGGCTAATCTCTTAACATACCATTTCCGCAAAATCATGGGCAGGGTACATGCGACTTGGGTCAGTCACATTATTTTTTTTATACTGACACAGTACCAGTCAGTACGGAAAGATGGGGTCGCCAGAGAGAGACTCAATCTCAGCCCTACTGCTTTGAAAGCGGACACTTTAACCCCAACAAACCAAAGAGAGAGCAATACTCCCAACAAGGTTAAAAAATAAAATGCATAGAAGCCTTGAGAAGTATTAGTTAAAAAAACTTGGTACCATAATTTGCCCAGAAAGTTTGAGTTGAAAATCAGGAAGCTTAGTTAGAAAACTCAGTCATTTTTCCCAGATGGACTGATTCTGATGTATTTTGTCCTATAATTTTTTTTAACCAGATTACTGAAAATTGTTACACCACAAAGAAAAGACCTTTGTGAAGTGTATTTGATAACTTTATCTAGATCTATATCTGAGATTGTATGAAACTCCTAGTTATTTAAAACCAAAGCTAATATAAAAACTGAAGCTTATGATGAAATATAAAGTATCTATAGTGGTACTGATATAATTATTGAGTACAGAGTAAAATAAATTTTGTATAGTGGATCTAATCCAGGGAGGATCAGCACTTATATGTTTGAACAGGACAAAGTAATGCACAAAAATGGATGGCTTGTGGGCATCTCTTTCATTTGATCAGGGAGTGACTGGCGCCAGTAAGATAAAAATCTAAACTCTCTTGCTGATTTTGCCCTTCCACTTGCTTGAAAAGCCAGCTCAATTACAATTAAAACAAACACAAAAGAAAAAAAAAAAACTTGGACAAAATTATTTTCAATAAGGTATCTAATTTAATACACTGCATTAAAAAATGCATGTCACATGTTTATAGTTATCAAATACATATAATTATATATCTAGTAGTGGCCGCCTCTCGACTCCAAAGAGATTATTGCTGTGGGAATGAATGGCTGGACTTGCAACAACAGAGCAAGAACAGCTGATTGATTCATCAGAAATAAATTAAATCAAAACTATAAACCAACACCGTCAACTTCAACTTAATAATCTATAATAGTATAAATAAAGCATCATCCAATCATTAACCAACACACATCAGCAATCTTGGATAAAGGTAACATAAATAGCTGTATCCTAAAACAATCATAAATCAGGCTTATCATAACATCGTACAAGTACACCTTTCACTACACAACCATACACCAACAACCCAAAACTCAGCATAATGGAATATTGTCTATATCAATTTTGTAACTACATGTGCTAGTGTTTCTCTATGAAGTTATTACTCAACACCTCCAAACTCAGCTTAATACCAAAATGTTATAAATATGTGGCTGCACAATTGTAAACAAACTTGTGAACATGTATCACATGTAAGATTCAACTGGGTATCAACACAAAGGCTAGAAACTACACTAATCAACATTGACTATGGACATTGAATAAGTGCATGATTCATGGTAATATTATAACTTCTGCTGCATTAATATAAACACCAACTGGAATTTGATAACACTTAAGTTGGACATTCCATTAAACATAACGTATAATATCCAAGACTAGGAAAAAATAGACCAAACCATGAGCAGCATCTACAGTGAAAGCAGAATGAATTATTCTATCATTATTTTAGCTAGGCTGTAGTTCAGACACACTGGTTATGTAAATTTACTTTAGTTTTGTCACCAAAGATTCAACAGTCAACAGGGATTAATAACAACACATGGTAAATTAACAAAAAAAAACTGTGTGCTGCTAGCTTAAAGTTTTTACATTCTCAACACATGAGGCATGGGAAAAAAGAAAATCGGAGATAAAGCACATACAGCAATGGTTGATTTTCCCTTAAGTGTATTTCATTTTTGCTGGACTTCCTTTCATAAATTCTTATGCATAATCATGTGGTTGCTTAAAGAGAAGGACACATAAATCAATCTCTCACTATAAAATACATCCCAGTTTTTATGTGTGTTCCCTGGAGATCAGGCAGTGCTGACTTTCCATTAATTTTGTTATTCTCAGTGCTAGGAACAAAGATAGAGAGAATTGTGTAATAGATAACACACTTTGTGATCTTATCAAGCATCACCTAGTGATCTTATCAAGCACCACCTATTTACAACAACAGACCAATAATATACAGTGTTTAGAAGTTTTCATTGCACGCTAATCAAATCCAACTTGGTAGAAAAGTGAAATGTAAAGTTTCATTTATTATATCCTTGTAGATCTATAATATACATTATTATATCACTGGCTGTATGTGCATGGCATTTTCTATCAGCATGTGCATATTTAAAATCTGAAACTACCAGCAAAAACAAGCATCTAAAGGGACAGACTCTGGAGGAAATCAACTCCGAGCCAAACACCTTTGCCATCTGCCCATACCGCTTGCTTTTAGAGTGTAGCGAATAGCAATAAATATTGAAAAAAAATATTATTCTTGTGATAGCTATAAAACAAACATACAAGGTTTCTTTAATCCTGACTATTCCTTTATTCCCAATGGAAGGACCCAAAGGCAAGCACTGGTAAATGCTAATGATGTTTGGTAAATATAAGCTTGAGACACACTAAAACTTAATGCGCAAATTGCAATGTTTTTTTTCTTTCAAGAAAACAAAACAAAAACAACTAAAGCTGACAATCAATGGAGTTGTAAGTAATTGTATATGTAATTTGTCAGTCAATACAATAATTATTTACCCTCAGTCAACACATCTATCATGTACATGTCAGTTAAAACCATTCTTAATTAACTCTATGTCAATACAATTATTATAAATATAGGTCTGAGTCACATTATTATAAACTTCTCGCTCTCACTCATTGCAATTATTAAAAACCTGTCAGTCAATACAATATTATCATTTATGTATCAGTCAATACAGAAATTAATTACTTCTAAGTCAATACAATGTAATAATAATGGAAACATATTATTATTTACATTAAATGCAAAGAATATCACAACTGCTGTTCTTTTGGAATGAGAATGAATCACACATAGGTCACAATAGCCACTACAATACAACCTGAACTAGGTGCACCATCTCAGTACTGGTAGTTTGGTAGGACCCAGTACAGATCTAATGTACACCCCTTGATTGTCACACTGAATAACATTTGGCACAATAACAAAAACAATTACACCATAATTCATAGCTGAAGTTGTGCAATAATTTAAACAGTTTTACCACATGTTTAAGAACAATGTAACATTTTTTTTAAATGTGATCGGTTTACTTGTGTTGCTGAAACATATAAGAGGAGTGACAGACACAAAGCACATATATCTTTTTCTTCATTTACTGACGAAACTTGCAAACAGTGCCTACAAAATTCTCCGCATCTCATAGCATGAAAAAAAACAAAACATTTGATAGAAGTTGATTTGAGTTGATTTCTTAACATAATAACATCCGATGTCAGCAGCAAAGCTATATTGTAAACGAGTCCCAAGACCAATGTCTGAAAATTGTAGGTGCTACCACACAGCAACAGTACGGGAATATCAGGACTCCTGTCTCAGCCGGTCACATTACACTGACACTGACCCAACCAATAAGGGACAAAATAAGACAAATGAATATTTTATTAACTGCAGGTTTCAAACCTCTACCATGTGCCCCAGTCCCCCCCCCCCCCCCCCCCCCCCCGCCCCCCCCAATTTGATGAACAGGAAGAGGCTAAAGCTGACATTGCGCCAAACGAAAACAATAAGAGAATTCCATTATAAACCCAAGTCCCCTATTTATATAACGAGAGTATAATGAAAGTATGTGGTCCAATTAATGTAAGTTTAATTTAATAGACTGTAAAGACTAATGGATGGACTGCTTTTGTCCAATAGGGAGCCGTGCCTGGATGTCCAGTAACTGAACCACAATCTCGCAATCTGCGTAATTCTCGTAATCTAGTAATTCTGTGCGTAAAACTTAAAGCCACATTCTTCATTTATATAAGTGTTGTGACATTGATTTAAAAAATACTGTGGTTAAGACATTGCTGGGTAGAGATAATTGATTGCTCAAGCTACAGGTGCCAGATTAAACTTTGAACTCGGTAAATTCATGCACATTTAGAAATTTAAAAATACGAAATGTGAAATATAATAATACTAATATTGGGGACAATAATTATAGAGAGTTGAGACATTGATTTAAAAAATACTCTAGTCTAGAAAAAAGTTTGTTTTACAGTGCTGGAAAAAAGATCACAATGGGTTTTAGTATTGACAAGTCTGACCATACACAACAAGCATATCAACATCTATCATTGCCTTTCACACGCAGTATACACTTATACCTTTTTATTTTTTTACCACTGCCAGTAGTTTTTTTTACCAGGAATTAAATACAGAATGCCAACTGACATCAGACTCAGTGACAAAATTAGGTTATTCTATTTATATTGTGGGCACAAAACAGCAGGAATGTTGACAACGTTTCTATAACCGACAGAGACCTAGAGCTCTTCTCACAACATTCAAATGTCGCAAAGGAAGATAGGTCTGGATTGGCTGCAACCTGAGATTTATAAAATTTTGTATCCACCATAGATTAGATCTATAATGTTGTCAATCAATAATCGTACAGTCCAAAGCAGATAGAACTTTTTGCTTATTTGGGAAAGGTTTTTTGATATCTCACAGTCTACAGTTCTTGCTGACTGAGAAAGACTCCGCCTAAGTTTACTACAGCTCCTTGGTAATTGACAGTTGAGAGCTAAGTCATAACTTCTTGCTTGCAGAGAAAGGTCTTACTATCTGACAGTTGAGAGCTAAGTCATAACTTCTTGCTTGCAGAGAAAGGTCCTACTATCTGACAGTTGAGAGCTAAGTCATAACTTCTTGCTTGCGGAGAAAGGTCCTACTATTTGACAGTTGAGAGCTAAGTCATAACTTCTTGCTTGCAGAGAAAGGTCCTACTATTTGACAGTTGAGAGCTAAGTTATAACTTCTTGCTTACAGAGAAAGGCCCTACTATTTGACAGTTGAGAGCTAAGTTATAACTTCTTGCTTGCAGAGAAAGGTCCTACTATCTGACTGTTGAGAGCCAAGTTATGACTTCTTGCTTACAGAGAAAGGCTCTACATTGTAATATCTGACATCCGAGAGCTAAGTTATACTTTCTGTTCTACTATCTGATGGTGCACAGCTAAGTAATCTGTAGACAGAGAATGGCTTTGTTTTTTCTTACTATGACTTGTTGCTAATATAGAAAGGCTCTACTATTTGACAGCCTTGACCTAAGTTATAACTTCTTTCTAACATAGAAAGGCTCTACTATCTGACAGTCAAGAGCCAAGATATCTGTAGACAGAAAGAGACCCTGTCTTGCGCAGTTTAACTTTATTCTGCCTTGTCTTACTACAACTTTTTGCTGACTGAGAACGGCTCCGCCTTGGCCTGACTGCGCCGATGTTTCCGAGGCCAGGTCCCAGTGTCGTAACCGCCAGAATGAGCAACCGCGACCATAACAGTGCGACCTATTTCCGCTGGAGACGGAGGCTTCCCTCTGGATGAGCCATACGCCACCGGGGGCGACAGTCGAGGATCACCAGTCGATGACGCGCCCAGTGGAGATTGTCGTGGCGACGTATCCCCAAGTTCGTCCTCGTCATTGAAGCTCATGTTGGCAAAGGCTGCGGTGCTCACGTCGCGGCTGGATCGCTTGCTGTGCTGCTGCTGTGACGACGACCCTTCAGGTTTGGTTCTCAGTCTCTGGTAGGATCCCCCGTCAACCTGAGAGTCCCAGTCTGACACCTGAGATTGTTGCCTGCAGCTGTTCACATCTGATTTTTTTTTCTGTTGCTGATGCTGATCGATAGTAGGATGCACAGCAGTGGACACTGATACCGGAAACTGCCTGATTGAAACAGCATCGGGCACTGGGAGGTTCAACGGTCGTGTTGCTGTGCTCACCTCCTTAGGTTTAACAGTTTGCTTTGTCTGTACCGAGTTTGCAGCCGACCTGACTGGAGCCTGGTGATTCACCAGCTGAATCGGTTGCAGTCCATGCCACTCCTGTCCCCTGGAGGTTTCAGGCAGAGAAGAGTTATTCACACCTGTCTGTTCAGCAGACTTAAGTTTGGCAGCGGACACCAAGGTTGAGTGATGCTCTGCAGCAGTGATGCTCTTGCCCTGAGTGCTCTGGGGGCCCCAGCCAGCGCTCGAGTTTGAAATCCCAGAGGGAGCGCAAACCACGCGGTTCTTCTTCACCGTTCTCTTCAGGGCTTTGTTCAAGGGAACGGCACTAAACGGATCGTCGGAGACTGTCTGTTCAGCCTGCTCAGAATGAAGGTAAGGCACAGGTACATGAGGCTGATGGTGTGGGTTCGAATCGAAGCTGGTCCCCGAGTGTCCAGGCAGGGCGGCCCCTGAGCCTGCAGCGCCAGGCTGCGCCTCGTCAGGCGTCTGGATGTACATGATATCCTCCATCGAAGGCGACACAGTGCTCGACGAGGGGCAGGTGGACCCAGGCGTCAGGGTCGAGGCTGGCGGGCTGAACGGGGCGCTGCCAAACACATCCTGCTTGGACGGCCTTGGCCTGAAGGGGGCACTCTCAAACACCCCGCTTGGCTGCCCACTCCCACCAGACGAAGAAGTCCCCGATGCCTGGCCCTGCTGGGGTGTTGATCGCCTGGCCGACCGAGGGCGAAACGGGGCTGCTGAGAATACGTCAAGACTTGAGTCTGTGTACCCTGGGGACACCACAGAGGAGGAAGAAGTGGTCATGGCGGCTTTGTCCACCGTGTCAGCTTGTGCCGGCTCAAACGCTACGGCCGACTGGTCCACCAAGGCTGCCAGTCCTCGGTTAGTCAAGCCGCCATCATGACCGAAACTCGCCATCCCAGTGGTGCGACTAGTGGCGTCAGATCTGGATGATACGGTGCCCTGCGTCTGCCCAGAGTAGGAATCCTGGAGCTCGTCGTCTTCCAGCAGGGGCTTCACTCCGTACTCGTGGCCCACGATTCTGTCTGCAGCGCCAGGGAACGTCTGGCTGCGGCTGACCTCTGAACTGTTGAGCTGCAGCGTTGCTGGGTCCACAGGCCGAGAGCCAAATTCGTCGTCCAGCTCCTGGTAACTGAAGTCGAACTTCCCCAACCGCTTTCCGCACACAGATGGATGGTCTTCCTCCGCGTAGCTCGAGTTGGACTCCCTGCGGTCTCGACCTTCAGCTTGCTGAGCCTGGGCCGAGTCTTTCACAGGCTTCTCCTCACTCGGGTTGTCCCAGTCGACAAGGGTAGAGTACTTAGCCCGCGTCAAGGCCGCTCTCAGCTGACCCGCGCCCAAGAAATCCCTCGACCGACCACCATCAATGGCCACAGGCTCGTCTGGTGCACTTGAGTGGTCACACTCTGAATCGTCTGCCGATCCACACAGTGTCTGCCTCTGGTCGTCTAGACCTGCACTGGGGTCATCACTGGTGCTGTCTGGGCTATCTGAGCTGTCATAGTGCTCTGTGGATCAAACAGGTCAGGGAGGAGTTAAGTTTGGTGCTGGCGTCAATATCATTGACACATTGATCTTCGAACAAACAAAAATGCAAGTAGAATTAAGAAATGTTTAGCAACTTATCTGTAACATTTTTCAAGAACCTGGAATGTTTTCTACTAGAATATGAGTCCTAGAGATCTCAGATAAAAAAAACACAAGCTCCTATTGGACTGTTTGACTAGAGAGCTATGATAATGAGTACCATCTGCAGTTCCCCACAAAGCAAGTTGAGCAGTCTTGAGCTGCTTATGCTCTCATTCTGCTGGTTGTGAAAATTAAACTTCTTAAGACTTATTATTCAACTTTACCCACACTTAAAAATCTTTAACCTTAAGTGTTATTTCATTACCTCATCTGTATAATGTCCTATCTCACATCTAAAGACTCTAAATCTTTAGTATTTCATAGAACATTATACAACTGAGAAGCCAATATGTGTAAGAAAGCTATTCTTTAAGGTTGACTTAGTGCATCTCTTTTTCAGGTCTTAAAAAAACTAATATCATGCCACCGATTTCTACCCCAAAGCTGCAAACCTGCCCCATGGAAAGAGTACAATTTAAGCTTTCATAGCTGGTCTATCTAACCATTTAGTGCATAATGCAGTTTCAAAAGTTGCATTTTCAAATGAAAAGATGGCTGTAAGCATAAAAAGCATTCACAACACTACAGGCTCAATTGTAGATTTGATCTAATATAGATTGCATTGGATCTTATTGGATTTGGAGTACATTTTCAGATTTTGTGAGGAATAGGTGCTGAAAACTTAATTTTATAGTTTTTTGGTAAGTTGGTAAGTTGAGAGGGATTAATTTTGCCTTCACTGTACATCTACATAAAAATCAGCATATTAGATCTACAGCAGATATATGGTAAAATGTAGGTTCCATCTAGATTCTGGATCCATTGTAAATTTATATTGTTAGGTCTACACATGCATATCTACATCTACCATTCTTTCAACGAAAACAAAAGTCTGTTGTCTAATTACTAATTGCTATACTTGAAATTTGACCATTTTTCACTGGGCGTCAATTCCACTACCTCTGTTTAACAAAGCATTGTAATGATAAAAACAAAGATATTCGAGCATGAGTGTTACAAAATAATACTCTCATTCTTTGAAATCCCAACACTATATGTGTGTAAAATCTTAATCTAGATCTTGTTAATAAAAGCATGCTAAATGTAGAGGGCATAAAAAATGAGAATTAAAAAGAACTGTAGAACTATAGACACCATGAAAGATATAAAAAATGATCAAGCGCATTTTAAGAAAAATTACAGGAAATAAAGGCAAGGACTGGGTGTGCAGATGGTGAGATTGTGGTACTTATGCGATGGATGTCTTAAACGATCTTTGGCAGATATCAAATATGGAAGTCTGTGGCTAGAGGCGAAGGCAAGACCTAAACCTGAACTCCGATGCCCAGACGTGTCCAAAGGCCAGGCAGGTCAGAGCTGCAGTCTTGTTTTCTTAGACTCCACCTACAGCCATTCTCAATGATGAGAGTCCCTTTGTACCCAGCGAGGTGACAGCTATGGTATGGGGATACCCCAGTTCTTCAGGAAGTCTTTTGAGGATTTAATTACGCTGCCTAGGTTTCTGGACCCCTGGGACGACCTTAGAAAGGCACAAGTTATTCATTCTGATCAGGGTTTATCCATACCAGTTCAGCCTTGATGTTGGGTGCTTTAATGTCCAATGGTTTGGCTCTAAAAAGCACTCGGAAGCTGGCTATCTTGCCCAACGGTTATACACATTTTAATCCTGAACAGATTTCATTATTTACCCGCTGAAACATTTTATACGAGGACTTATAAGGTCTATAGTGTTTTTAATATAGGAACGAGCAGTTGCATAATCAAGTAGAGCTTTCTGCTTTCACTGTCTTAGTCCTTGTTACTACTGTAAAACCACTACACATATATTCAGTGCTAATTACTTTAAAAAGCCTTTGGTTAAAAATGTTGGTAGTCTGGAATAACCAATACAGCAACACACATATTTTGCTGTTAAATAAATTTATTCTTTTCTGTGCTTATTTGACACTGCATGTGTCGCCTTTTCAAAGAAGTCTAGCAATTTTGGAATTGTTAAAGCTAACAAAGTAAAACCTCAATGGAGGAGATTATGGTACATCTTAACAAGTCTTCATTTTTTATAGTTATAACTTTTAGCTTAGTAGTTCAAGTTCTTAATGTTTTCTTGTGCCTATTGAGCTAAATCAAAGTTTGTGATTGCTGCTTCTCCTCTAATTTACTTTTTTCTCAATCAATCTCTTGTATGTTTAGATCCCTAGAACTATCTCTGTCTACCCCAATCTCTCACCATACTCATTACTTAATAATACTATAGCTGGGATAATCTGTATTCTGTAAACACATAATATACATACGATGTCTACTAACACTGACAAGCTAAACAAACATAATCCACCTCATTTCAACATTGCACCAAAACAAAAAAATAAATTCCAGTTAAATACTGCATCTTTATTGCTACTTATAAAAAAATAAAAACAAACAAAAAAACATCTCGTCTATTTTGGTATGCATAGTGAACGAAGTTGATGAAAAAAAAATATATCCAAGCAATGCGACATAAAAATATGTGGATGAATTAAGACTACATAATTGTAGGCACTACTTCATATACACTGAACATATTCAGAGCATACATTCCATCGCTTCATGCTATCTTACATCCTTTCAGGTTAGAAAAAACAATATCATTTACTTACATATTCTGAGATTACCCTTTTCATTAAGCTATATGGTATTCCTAGATTCATTGAATCTTTTACTTACACAATATTCCTAGATTCTTTTGCATCATTTACCTACACAGTATTCCTAGATGCCCCTGTATTATTTACCTACACAGTATTCCTAGATTCCTCTGTACTAATTTAGCTTCACAATATTCTAGATTCCCTTGAATCATTTACCTACACAGAAGCCATAGATTCCCCTGCATCCTTTACCTACACAGTAGTCACAGATTGCCTTGTATCATTTACCTACATAGTAGTCATAGATTCCCCTGTATAATTTACCTACACAGAAGTCATAGATTTCCCTGTATAATTTACTACACAGTAGTCATAGATTCCCCAATAAAAATGTACCTACACAATATTCCTAGATTCCCACAATTATATCATTTACCTACACAGTATCCATGGATTCCCTGTATCACTTATCTACACAGTAGTCATAGATTCCCCTATAAAATTTACCTACCCTGTATTTCTGGATTAACCTCTTTCATTGACCTACAGAGTATTCCCAGATTCTACAATATTGTTTACCTTCACAGAATTCTAAGATTCACCTTCATCCATTGTGAAATTATCACTAGAGACTGGTACTGTACTCCCTATATTGCCTACATTCCAAAATTCTCTCCATTCTCATCCATCTTGCTACCTCGCTTGCTCTATTGCACAATTCAATAAAACTTCTTTCCATTCTCACCCCTTACAAAAACAACCAAACAACCAAAAAATGTGTAAATCTACAAATAAATTTTAGACTTTTGTAAACATGAAGAATTGATCAAGGTTTTGCAAGCTATCCAAGCTGCTGAAAGACATTTCTGTACACATTAAATTTAAAACGAAGTAAAACAAAATGGAAAATAAATTAACAGTAAAGTGCGTGAACTATGGCTAGACAGTTGATAAAGAGACAGAGTTGCCAACATGATTGGATTGAAATTTTTATACATCTGCCCTAAACCATGTTTGAATTTAAGTACATCAGTTGTAACCTATCTTTAGTAGGTTAACCCAGATTTTGTTGTGTTATCGTGCAAATCACATGCAAATAAATAAGCAGCTCATGTCATACTTTGGGTGATCTAGTTTGCCCACGCAACATGTGCAAGATTGCAATATGAGTTTAAGGATCACTTGAGTAAATGGAGATAAATGGACAGGGAGAGGGAGAGGGAAAAAAAGGGGGAGAGGGAGGGGGGCGTCATCATTCAATACAGAAATGATGTGTGTGCAGGTGTGAATACTTTGTCAGGACTTTTATTTCTGTGTTAAATCACATCAGGACCCGATACTCATACAGCTTGCCTAGCTTTACTTGATTCATGGTGCTTTAAATAAACAAGCAATTTACATTGAATATATTCTTGGTACAAAGAGTCAAGTAAAGTTTGGGTGAAAGAGTGATTTCCATTAACAAAATGACTGGGCAAAGGTTTATTGGCTTGAGTTCAATTTCTCAAAACAGTTGTCAAATGGGTGAAAAAGCTGCTGAGCATATGTACGCGTTACGTAACTATGACCTCTAGATCATTTGTACGCAGGTAACGGTTAAGTGGCTATGATTTCTAGTTCCTCTGTGCAGACAGTAAGACAGGTCTCAATCCATCAGCGGGGGAGTGTAGCACTGAAGAATCCCGAGACCAAAAGCCCTGACAAAGTTTCTCTCTCTCTCCCTGGACTGTGTTTGTTCTAGCAGTTTTGGCCTGGGAAAATAAATATGTTCCACCTATTAGTTAAAAGTAACTGTCCTACCTTGAAATAGAAATCTTTACTTATTTTAGCAAAACGGAAAGTGACCCCAAATATTCTGAAACTCAAGACTGACAAAAGGTCCTAATACTACCAAAAAACTAACCATAAAATAGATATTTAGAAAATCTGTGACATAATAATATTAATAAAAAGAAAGAGGAAAATTTCCTTGCTCAACACAGATTGGAAAAAGTCTCCATATCTATTTTACCAGGCCTCAACATTCATACATAATGAGCTGTCAATGAAACCTTGGACAATCAACCTGTCTAAAATTTACCCTCAGATGAAAAAATCACGAGTGATGCTGACTCAGTAGTTGCCAACAAACTTGGTGTTAGTTAAAAATTGTTATATTTTCATTTGTGTACAACCATTTCTAAAGGCAGCTGGTGTTTTTCAAATGCCAAACAAACAAGGTATTTTATCATTAGTCTTCTACTTAACTCATGCAGAAATGTTATATATGCTTTAATGAAAGGTCTATTCAAGACAATGTATGCAAATAAAGCATATGAAAATACCCCCATCTTCTTCGAGCGTCTATGGCTTTATGGTACTTATAGACAGTTCATTAATGATTCAAGTATGAATGCTAGTTGTGAAATCTCTGTGCGCCAGCTAGGAATTCATCTGGTTAAAAGCTGCAATGCTTTACTTAATGGAGTCACACCCGCACATGTACGCGATGCAATAGACAATTAATTGAAAGATAAAGAGCTGAAGTTTTCAGATCTGCAATTTCTATTCTATCTTTATCAGTTTAAAAAGCAAGAATTTTCTAAAAGCCTTTGAAAGGGTGCAATGTCATGAGCAGAGCTGGCAAAATACTTTGACTCCTTTGAGTTAAAGTTTGTTATAAAAACAAAGCAAGCATGGCTAAGCTTTTTCAATCATTCAAGGACTTAATTTTAAAAGTTCACCCTCTTTGAGCACAAGTGTATCGCCATCACCTTTACATGACCCTGAACCAAGGCAAATGGAAAACAGAGAAAGAAAAGAAAAACAAGTGCGTTGCAGCATTACTTTTGAGTAAGAGATTGAACCTACAGGGAAAAAAAGTAGGGCAGAAAAAGAATTGAAATAAACTAAAAATTTAAATCTATAGATCTGCAAATACAGCTTTCACCAAGATGCAAAAATGAGGAGCATAAAAAACTTAAATCTTGTAGTCTTAAACCTTAAATCATGTACGCTTGAACCCTCAACCCTGTACCTTTAGACCTTGAACCAAGTACAGCAAAACATAAAATGCAATGTCAACTTTAGTTACCCGCAGATAGATTTTGAAAACACAACAAAAATAACATGCCAGTGGAAAGTGTCCAATGAGCAACAAAACTGCCAAAACTGTTGTCAAACTGCAATTAATTAGAGATAAGGCAGTAATATCTCTTACACATTTGCATTGCTTTTTACCCAATGTTCCCTACTCATTTGGCTTGGTTTTATAATTGCTGAGGTGACAGAGATTTCAACTTAATACTAAACATTTTGGTGTCTGTACTTGTACTGCTATTCTTCTATCTAATGATGAATCTTTCTGTAGATGTAGTTGCAATACTTTATCTGTAGGTGAAACTCTTTTGTTGTAAAACTATTTATTGATAACATTTTCTGTACATTTACTGGTATTTTTCTATCTAATGATGCATTATACTTTATTATTGTTAATGAAACTTTTGTACACATAGTACTATTCCTCTATCTTATGATGCAATTTTGATGTCAGACGACTCTACCCCCAGGGTAAAGGCCATTTGCAGGTTTTCTTGCCACAAAGGTAAAGGAAAGCCTTTGTTTCTAAATAAATATTTGCAGTCTGACATGGTCATTTTTTTAAGCTTTACAACTGGTCAGATGTGATGTATCTGTTGTAGAATATGAGTAATAACCACTGATATTATAATGTAATACAATGGGACTAAATAAAAAAAAACTCAATTGATTTTGGTTCTTTTACTGATAAATGTCAACACTAGATCTAATCCCACACAGCGCAATAATTTTGTGGCCATTTTCACTAAAAGACTACTTTAAGATCCTGACAAGAAGTTTGTTATTTTGACAAAAAAAACCACCAGATATTTCTTTTTATTATTATTTATAATCTTAAAACTATCGCAAATGGTCAAAAGTTAGAAAATAACAAGGGTTGGGTGCGCATTTGTAGGAAGAGTCAATACTCGGCTGTCCAATTTCCATTATTGCACCCAAAAAAACAACAACGTTACAAAGACATACTATATTCAGTTCCGTGGATCTTTCATATTTGCTGAGCAGACAAAGCCATGACTGACACTTGGTGTCATCTACTCCAGCATGCACCAACACTAAATAACACTTGATGTATTCTATAACAACAGTTGATACGCTACTAGGAATTTACTACACCTGACAATATAGTCTTCAGACTAATCTACATGAAATGTAGCATGCTATACACACAGTACCTTTTAAGAAAACATTTTGAAATAAATCACAAATACTTGTATTAGTTATACCATTTCCACATACAAAAACAAAACAAACAACTGAGAAACATAAAGTGTTAAAATATTTAGCTATTAAATAGACCTATGAAGAAAAACGTGTGACATCATTGGCAAACACTTACCAGCTTTTTTAAATGGAGCGTTGCAGAATGGGTCGGACGAGTCTGAGCCCGACATGACTAGATCCTCTCGACTCTTGACGTTAGAAATACCTGGGGACAGAATAAGTTTAACATTAGAAATAACAAGTTTTATAGCTCAAGGTTAAAAATACCAAGTCTACACAAACCTTTTTTTAAGTTAACCCTACCTCATAATTCAACTTCACATACAAAAAGGAGGTCAAAGGAAATGCATTGCGCATATAAAAACTTATTTTGCTCAATCAAATACAGAAACTTATAATCTGGCATACAAAATCTCTACATTTTTTTTGGTGTATATACTGCCATTGGCACAATGGTTAGGGTGTTGTGCCACCTTTTTAAAAGTGCATGGGACAGCTTTACTTCCTACAAAAGGCACATTTTTACGTCAACGCTTTTGAAAATAATAAAAATATATGATAAAAGCTTTAAAACTATACACTAAATTGCCAGCTGTTTGCTTTCAACAAATGAAAGTTACAGAACATCAAGAACTGCAGTTTTCTAATGGTTAACATTAATATTTTCTTTTTAAAGTTTTGCATTAAGCCACATAAATCTATGAAAATAATTCCGGTTTCAATAACAACAACAACACACACAAAAAAAGTTTCAAATCTCACTTGTGTTGGACCCTCTTCGAATTTTGTCGAACTCCTCTCCAAAGAGCATGTCATCGTTCTCGCCGCCAAAGTTATCATCACCAAACGGGTTCCAATCTCCAAAATCGGAAGAAAGGTGCCGTGTGTGTTTGGTTGAGCCCCTGTATTAAAATCAGGGAGAAAGGAAACACTGATGAAAACATATAAAGAAATATAAATACAAATGTGCCAGTGCATTTATCACCAAGCCTTGTTAAATTTGATGTAGCCATTTGGTTCAGACAGATAACATTTAAAGCATGTATTATCATCATCATTTTACTACATTGATTGTGCTGATGATAAATCATACAGAGATGTTAACTTACTGGCTATGTACAAAAATCTTAAACTTTTCCCAACATCCCTTCAAAATCATATATAACTGTAATTCTTTGCCAGCATCATTTGTCAGCTGTGAAATCAGATTGGCAAGTCTGTTCATGATTATTGTCTCTAATACTGTTGTATGAAGAAAACCAATGATTATTATTTATCACTAAGTTCAGCAATAAAAAAGGAACAATAGTATATTCATAATTCTGCAATATACATGATTCTTTGAGGTTGGTAAGATAAAATATGAGTATTTAACAGAGTGTTATGTTAGAAATGAAAAAAAAGAGCATGTATGGACTTAGAGAAAATGAGTTGTGTAATATACAACAAGTAAAAGAAAATATATGTCAAGATGGTGTATCGTTGTATAATCATACACACAAACTAACAAACTATTTGTAAATTAGCTAGAATTTTGTTAGCTACAACAAATGAAATCTTTTACTCACAGAGGGGGTGGAGAGTTGATGGGTGTGTTGGTTGCAGACTTTGATTTTGAATCTGCCTGCGCCGACAGTTGGTTGTTCTGCTGGTATGATCTGTGAGAAGAAAACACAGGACAAGTTAGGCACAGCAGGCAATTAGTTTTCAGAGGTGCAACTAGTTAGGACAGCAATCCTGAACTTTCCTTTTTAACTGTATATAACTCAGAGATGTGGTTTCTTAGGCGAATACTTTGTATACCTTGGACAGCAAAGAAGTCTTTACGAAACTGTCTTAAAGGAGGCAGACTCAGGAAGATCCTTATTAATAAAATACAAAAACGTCAGTCGTCATTTATAGGGCATGCTATGAGAGGAGAAATTTTACGAAATAAAGCTGCAAGTTTTAGGTTATAAACCAAAGTAGAAAGCTTTCAAATATATCAGCATTATTGTAAGTGGCACAGCTTAGTTAAAAAAAAACTTGTTTAGAAAATTAAACCTCAGAACAGCATTGTAGTTTACAACTTCAGATGATTTGGGTACGCAGGGGCAAAGTCTTAAAGCTCTCAAGAATCTGGATTTTCAGATGTACTATGAAATTTGCTACCGCAGTATGATATGTGAGAATGTTTCAGATATTTAAAAAAAACAACAACAGCTGCTTTACAATTCCCTCCCCCCTTAGTGGCAAGGCATAGAGGTCTACAAAACAGAAATTTAAGAATTCACGCCAAGGTAGCGAGGAGCAGTTGACCTTCCAATATTTCAAATCATTCATGCACCATAAAATCAGCTCCAAAACAAAAATGGTCCTTCCTCTGTAGACTCTTCCCAGTCTCTTTTGTGCTTACCTGAATGCACTCCCCTTGCCACCCATCGTGAGGAATGATGTGTCACTGACGTTGCGTCGATGTCTCGGTACTTTAGTATCTGCTGGTGGATTCAAGAGCCCCACAGACTGAAAAATAAGATTCAAGCTTATGTAAAGTATAGTCACAAATGTTCTAGCAAAGTTAAATTGGACTCTGTTATTTTTTTTGTTCAAACTCTGCTCTTGTCTGTAAAAAAGATTAATGGTGACGAGAGTATATTGTTTTGACAACTTTTGCTGATGATATTTTTTTTTTTATAGAAGATAAGCCATTAATTTTGTTCCATCCTGTCGTTCTGCACACAACACTACCCAGAGAAACTTGCCAAAGCATCCTTGGGCTGCTTTAGTTCTTGATTATGTTGGGCTTTCTTTTTTTTAAATCTTTTGCTCAATTAACATATTTTACTTGGTGTAACAAGGACCCTTATCCAATGGCATAACTTTGAAAGTCTCTCAAATCAGGATTCAATTGGAAAATTGGATTCCACTCCATTGGAAATTGATGGAAGTTGATGTTTTTCTCTTCAATTTAGACCCCCCCCCCAATCAGTACATAGACAAACAAGCACAGATAAATACAAATAAAACTAGTGTTTGAGCCATATTACAAAACTTGTAGCCTCTGTGCAAGTTAGAAACTAGCCCAATAGATGTCAGTTAAGAACAACCACAATGCACTGTACCTGATTTTGATTGGCTGAGAAGCCCGCAGGCCGCTTGAAGACAAAGTCTCCCTGTGTTTTGAGGGCAGGATCAGACTTGGACGGGTCTCGGCACATATCCTCATCGGCAAGGCTGATTAACTGACCTGTTTTCACCTGACAATGACAACATCAAATGCCAATCAAAATTGAATCTTCCTAAAGCAACCACACATTTTCTCCCCTTTTTATTGCTTATTCATTAGAGCCATTTACTCATTTAATCTTATTCCTATTTATGTCTAAGTGAGATATTAGAATTATCAAACAGGACATGGTCTGACAATTTGTTAATGTGGCATCAAAGTAGAGAAAATGTAGATTCTAAACAAAATATACCAATTAGACTACCAAAGAAAATAATATTCATGAATCTCTCTCTATTCTTTTTTTTTTTCTTTGACAAGAGCCATGCCAATAAAATAAGAAAAATGAACACAAAAGTACCTCGTTATTAGAAAAACTAGAGACCATTCTTTCTCCGGCGGCACCAAAATCAGTGCGACTCTGGGGAAAAATGTTGTTTGACTGGGAATGCTGGTTTGACATCTGCTGCGGCATTTGCTGCATGGGGTACATTTGATAGATATTGCCCTGCATAAAAAAAAATATTTTAAAATTATGGCTCGACTTGAAGAAAAATACAATAAAAAACATTTTTAAAACCAAAAGTGAAATTGAGCTGCTACAGGGGTATTTATCAAAGTTTTGGCTTAAATATTATATACCAGAACCATTTTCACTGACTGAAAAAATTGTGGATGCATGTTTAAATTTTGAAACAACATTATGTTAAGAGAGATAGAGAGAGAGGAAGAGATTTTCTCTTCTGCTTAAATATCTCCTAGGCGATACTTCACTGGGGAAGGGGGACAGGGGTGTCCTATACCCAAATTACATTTTCCGATCATAGTGCTTAACAGTTGCCTTTCCCACATTAGATGGATTCTCCAACCTTGTGTCTTTGAAACAAATGTAAATGATTTCCCATGCAAAAATTGCAATACTGTTTTTGTATGTTTTTTGGAGTGGAAAAGAGAGTAAAAGATGGGTTAGCATCTCTGAACCAAGCCCAGCGCACATACACATACACAAACAAACAAACCTGCGGGTGGGTGTAGAACGGCACAGCAGGATTGATGATTTGACCCTGCGGACTTTGCTGTGCCACTGGAGACGCATTTTGTGAACTTGTCGTATTGCTGTTAGTCATCTGGGCAGGACCAGAATCTGGACACACACAACCAGGAACAGGGTCAGGGAAATTATACACAAAACCATCAATGAGAATCATTTCTTGTCACACAGACACAAGCAATAGCAATAATAAAAATAATAATGTAGTAGTAGTAGCAATAATAATGATGAGAATGATAATAGTAGTAGTAGTAGTAGTAATAACAACAACAACAACAACAACAACAACAATAATAACAATAGCAGTAGTAGATAGTAGTAGTAGTAGTAGTAGTAGTAGTAGTAGTAGTAGTAGTAGTAGTAGTAGTAGTAGTAGTAGTAGTAGTAGTAGTAGTAGTAACAATAATAATAATAATAATAATAATAATAATAATAATAATAATAATAATAATAATAATAATAATAATAATGATAATAATAATGATAATAATAGTGTGATGTCTGTGTAAGAATTTGTTGCTTCAGTACCCAGTGTTGAGAAATTTATTATTTCATGTGTCTAAGAAGCTACTTTTTGCATAAAAGCTCAATATACTTGCTTTAGTCCATAATTTCCCTTCCACAACATCTAACTAAAGAGATAAAAATGTACAAAAATGACATGTTCAGCAGATATAGATACTCTTTTGTTTACTCGAAAACATGGTCATGACAAATGACATTTCACAATTATTATTTAAAAAAAAAAGAGTATTGTTTGGATAGTTTGGATTAGCTGCAAAATCTGGACTCTCGGTCTACAATCTCAGAATTTCTTCTCCTTCCTCTTCACCATTTGAAACTTAGCATCACCCTCCTCTTGATCTTGAAGTCATTTTTATCAAATTGACTAATGAAACAATTGTAAAGCCATTAAAAAATCTTAGCTTTGAAATGACAACCAATTTACAATTATATGGTAAAAAGGTAACAAAACCAGTATGTAATCGGCAGTATCACAAATTTTTTTCACCAATTTCTTTTTAAAAAAGATTATCAGGTGTTTCTTTATATGATAAAAGTTTATAATAAATGAGGTTAATACCATGTGCCAAAACGCACATCACTATAATACCAGTAACAGTAAATTATTTGTTAAGAAAGTAGGATTTACTGCTGCATCTTTAAAGTTCTTTTTGCTATTCATGAGAGTTGACTGTTTCTAATATGCCACTATTTCAAAGGTGCTACGGGTTGTTTACAAGACAGCAGCTATACAAGTGGGGAGGGGAGAAAAATGGAAATAGGTGGGACAGCCATTGCACTTGATCAAAACATTTTTTTTCTTCTGACATTATTTGATAACAACTCAAGGTGGCAACTGCAGACTATTTTCTTGAGGTGCATTCATTTATTGTATCATGTGCAGGTGCAAGGAATAGCCACATCTGAGGGTGGGTGGGGACAAGTGAGAAACAAGTTAGCTTAAGTGAGGACACAGGGACAGTCAAACAATCCAATTTTAAGCAAACTGCTGGCACACAATCCTTTCATCAAAGAAACGCTAACAGAACAAGATAATGTATACATTTGATAAAGTGTCAACAAGGGGAAAAAATGTACACAGATACATACAGACAGAAACAGGAAGAGGGGGGAAGGCTGGAAATAATCTGAGGTAAGGAGAGAAGTACAGAGTCAGAGAGACAGTAGATTATAAGGCTGGTATGAATAAAATGATGGACAGGGACTTTGAGATTTTGAGAGTTGTTGTATGTTTCGTTATTGAAAAAATTACTTACTCTTTGCCGATATTTCTAGAGAAAAACCTGAAAATTCATTCCAAGAAACAAAGAAATTGTATCTATACCCACGTTTTAGGTAAGGAACCATGAACAAACATTTTGCAGAAAGTTTTTAATATTTATGTTGCTACAGTCTGCAAAGTAAAACAGAAACAATGAGAAATATCAGAATCTAAGTTAATACTTTGACCAAGAACTGTCTAGAGTAAAGTTACACTAGCAACACTAACAGACAAAACCATAACGACAATAATAATAAAAAGAAAAGCAATGGTGTAAAGTGGCGTACCAACTGGCGTGTTTGGGTTGCTGGCCGTGGGTCGCTTCCTGGGTGCGATGGAGGTTGTCTGAATAGGCAGGCCCAGGGCAGCTGGCGCAGGCGGGTTCTGAGGCCTAGGCCTCTGGCGGGGCGCAACCGTGGTGCTCTCCACACTTGCAACACTTGCGGTTCTGGGGAACGGAGATATATTGCTCTTTAGCATGTGTTGAGTTGTGCTGGGATGGTTGTTTTTCATCCAATGTATTTAGGCTACATGCTGGACAGATCCCAAAGCTAATATCTGACAATATATCTTCTTACAGCAGCCTGTGCATACAATGTTGTTTTTTTTTGCTATCAAATCTATACAAGCTTGGCCAACAAGATCTTCTGAGCTAGCCTCAGTTACCTGAAAACCTGTCAGTCACCTATGAGCATCTACATCAAAGTATGTGAAGTCAGTGTTTCTCTTAAATGCTCTGCACTAAATGCTAAAACCTTTTAAAAGTTAAGGCATGTATCACATCCACACCATGCTTTTCTTTAAACCCATATACAACTAATAAGAGCATTGCATACACATTAGAGGAAGAAATAAATAAGAAAATTCACTTCCTGATGCAGCTATTTACAGAGAGCAAACTCACTTCTGAGAGGTTGACTTGACCTGCTTGGCCTCTGTTTCTGTCAGGGGGCTCGGCAAACTTTTCACATCAGGCACGCGTGACGACTGAAACAGTGTAGTAAGTGAGGAGTAGGAAAATTACTGGATTTTCAAACGTTTAAACAAGTCTATTTCTAAAGCAAGCTGTAAAAGTAAGTGAGTGAATTTCGAACTGTAGACCTCCCAATTGGAAGACCAATGTCTACCATCCCCTCCCCCAGAGTAAGATGTTAAGAGCTATAGCAATGCAACAGTCACAATACGATGGGCTATAAATTTGGCAAAAATGTGCTTCAGCTATTGTAATCATAGTGACCATTATTTCAACGAATACAACATTAGACCCAACTATAGCATTTCAGTTATCACTGTTGAATCAGACATAGATTTACAATAACTTACATTATTCTCATAAATCTTTAACAAATGTTTTTCCACACAATGCAAAAATCACTATATGATGGGCTATATATTTTGCAAAAAAATGCTTCAGCTATTGTATTCATATTGACCATTATTTCACCAAACACAACATTAGACCCAACTATAGCATTTCAGTTATCACTGCTGGATCAGCCATAGATTTACAATAAATTACATTATTCTCATGACTCTTAAAAAAATGTTTTTCCACCTACGTTCATGTTTGGCACAGGGTTAGGTCTTCCTGCCAATTGAAAGGCGACTGAAGAGACCTGGAAAATGTCTGGTCTCTTTTTGGAATCAGTCTCAAAGATGAAAGCTGATGGGAAACAAGAAATGATAGGAAATCAATATGGATACAATTATGGTTTGCTTAATTCATTTAATATCATTGACTTCTAGGGCAATTTACAACAATAGAATTTAAGGAAGAAAGAAAAATCTGAAAATACCCTTTACCCAGAATATCTGCTTTACCTGACCAACACCCAATAAATGATGCATCTAATTTAACCCTCTGAGTGTGAGCAACACACCTGGTGAGATCTCCTCTTGCCTCTAGATATACAGTGGATGCTGCATAAATCAAATTTCACTGCATCTTTTTCTGGTATCTGCTCTCATAAATTCTTACTTGAAGGCAAATACCTCCATGTTTTACACAATTTCAATGTTTTCAGGCCTGTCACAAACAAAAAACACTGCCACTGTGAATTCATTGTTGTCCAGCTCAAACCTTCAGATAGTGACTCAAAATCATCAACTTTTAATGGCAGAGCTTTGTGTTGTCCAGCTCCAACCTTCAGATAGTTACTCAAATCGTCAACTTTTGATGGCAGAGTTTCGTGTTGTCCACGTCTAACTGTTAGATTATCCACTTTACAGGCATCCATAAATTTCCCTCTATACAAACTTGCATTTAGTAATCAAGTCTCTAAAGTTACCTCCAAATTTGAGGTAAGTCCATTCAAAGACAAAACAGAAAATTATTGGCATCTAACCATCATAAAGTACTTATAAAAAAAGAAAAAGATTTACAAAGGGAACTAGTAAGGATAGAAAAGTTCCATTCATATTTAGTAAGTATGTTAGAACAAACCCAGTATTTGACCAATGACATTAAATGTAACCGTGGCAAGAAAAAAACCCCAGTAACTTACCGATGAGTGACATTAGACCTTGTGAAAAACGATGATTGTCGGGAATTGTATAATTACTGCTCTGAATGGCCAGAGAGCTTTCTCCGAATGGAAGGGTGAAGAAACATAACTTGTACAGCAGACAGCCTAACGCCTGGGGGAGGTAAACAGCCAGTAAGCACTTGTAAAGTATGAGAAAGGTGGAGAGGATCATTCAGATTGCTCTCTTCAATTCTTTATATCACAATATTTAAAGTTAATGCAACGAAATGTATTAACATAAATCTATCATCTATAATTAGTTGATAGATTTTACTTATATACTATTTATCTTTAAATATACACGTTAAAGACTTAAGTAATATTTCTCCTTTGCTTGTTATAAAACTTGTTTCCTTCCATTAAGTTAAGTTTTGCCCAAGATCTTTGAGAGTTCCTAATAGTTCTAAGCAAACAGCGTTGTATGTTGGGTTGACACAGATGCCCCAGAAAAATTGTTTTCTGTGCTGTGGATTAAAACCAGCAACTTTATAATGGTGACCCAATGCCTTGACTATTGTGCCAACGGCTCCCAAATGCTTCATCCTACACAAAAATAAAACTTGTTTGGATGAAAATTGGGAAAATGATTGCCATTTTTAAAGTATGCCATTTTATAGAGACAAACTTAAACAAAATTATTTATAGTAAGTGAACGTACCCAAATGTCTGACTTTGTTGTGATGGCTGTCCCGCTGTACAAGTCCACCATCTCTGGGGCTCTGTAGGACAATGTTGTGTACCTGTTGGACAAGCAGAGTGCACAAGTCAGAAAACATAGGATAATGTTGTATACTTGCTGGACAGAGTGTACAGGTCAGAATACATAGTAAACTGTTGTATATATCTGTTGCACAGGTGAGAACTCAGCAATATTTAAAACAATGGATACATCTGTGCACAACCATCTAAAGAAACAGAACTTATGTGCGACTGACACACTAAAAAACATGCCAACATATGAATTTGGTAGATGGACAAAAAAACCCCACAGAAATTAAAAGAATCAAAACAGTCAGATCTTTACAACTCCAAACTTGAACTGATATCAGACAATGGTTTAGGTCAAAAGAAAAAGAGACCACTCTCAACAAATCTACCCATAATTGCTTGCACTATCACAGCAAAAGTGCAACACAAGACTGGGCGACAATAATTTAACTAGAATAAAATAGCATTAGAGATTCAGAATCAGAGATAGTGACAAAGAATAAATAAAGCCGGCTAGAACTTTTTCAACAGACTTTTTACATCCCAATGCAATGCGATTCACAGGCTCTGATGCAAGGCTCACTTTTTCCAGATCCTGTCCGTACCAACAGGATAAGCTGTCAGATACACAAATCTGCAAAACTTACACCCATGAATACTGTTACTCAAGCTGACTCTAAAAAGAACTTAAAAAAAACCAACAACACAAGAGATGTCAGCTTAACTCTTTCTGCTGATATTCACAAATCTGTGGATGAATCCCAGCCCGTTGAAATTAAAAAGCCTCACAAACGGACCCTGTGCTATCCTCATAAAATTTTGAACGATACGGGTGATATGACAATTTTTTGAAACTATTCATCTAAAAACCCTAGTCACTAATTTACTTTGTCAAAACCCACAACACAATTACATCTGAGAATATTGATATAAGCAAGCAAGACTTAAAATTGTGAATTTACCTCTTGATCTCATCCTCAATTGAAGCAATTTTTTGTTGTGAGGGGTCCATCACTCTTCCTGTTGCGCTGCCAAAATCACAAAGTACGAAGTTGCCTCCCTCTCCAATCAATATATTCTCTACCTAAAAGATAGATCACATAAGATGATACTTTAAAAATTTCGCAACTCTTTGACAATGCAGGCAATATGTTAATACAAAGGACATGTTTTCTTAAAATGTGAAATAGATCTTGAATTAAAAGATACAGAACACATTCTTTTCTAACATTTTCCAAAACCTTTTGATATTCTTCTCTTCTTGCATTCCTCAATCTTGCAGCCATTCCTATTAGTTCAATGTAGCTTGTAGTAAGGAGGAAGTCGTCTAGTTTTCCCAATAGCTTTTGGGTCACTGTTGCTGGATTTGATATAATCTATTGTTAACAAAGTGCCTAACTAATACACACTGTACAATGACAATCTTTTAAATCTTGATGGAGTCTGAGAATGGTGGAATAAAAATATTTTAGACATGGCACAACTATAAGGCCTTTAAATCTTGATGGAATATCGGAGTCTGACAATGGTGGAATCAAAGTTCCAATTTTAAATACATAGTACAAACCTTCAAATCTCTGTGGATTATTGGCGTTTGACAGTGGTGCAGCCGAGACACGGCTTCACACACATCACAGAAGATTTTCAGGATTTCAGCTTCTGAGAATCCAGTCTCAAGGCGATCATTCATTAACTGAATGACTGAACCTTATAGGGAGAATCAACAAAAGGTGCTGAGATAAGGGTTGAAAATTTAATTGAACTATATTTATAAACTGATTTTAAGATCAGCATCACATATAGCTCTTAAACAATCTTTCTAATCACACTATGGAATACTCCAAAACTCTATGCAAGACGCTGCTCTTTAGTTTGCGATCTCATACCACGTTCACGCAGGTAACCGGATTGGATTTAAAGTTCAACTGCAGGGCTGAAGGGGGAATCCCCCTTTCAGCTGAGCGCTAGAATGTTACCCAATTTTATAACTAAAAAAGAATTTTTTTCATGGCTAACGACGAAAAGGATGATTCGAAAAGCAGTTGATATAGACTGGGATTATTTAAAAGCGAAGACGCAAAAAAAAGGGACCTCTATTAATTAAAACAGCAGAGATATAGCGCAACAGAATAATATGATATATTGTCAATTTATTTTAATATGAAGTGCTTAAAGGCAAAAAACACACAGAACCGATCAATATCTCCGACTAAAAATGATTTCAGCTTATAAAGCTACTTTTGAGTACAACAGATTGTAAAACGATGAGCACGGTAAAGATGGTTTATATGAACTGAACAATTTGTAGGGTATGTTCTATAGCATTCAACTCTTGGGTAGTATCAACCACGGGATGTGTTGAGAAAAACTGAAATAACGTAATGGACAAGTCCACACCCCAAGGTTGCTTTTAACAAACAAGATTACCATCTAGCAGCAAGGTTGGCGGGGAGTTAAAAAAGCTACTAAAAATTTAGATGCACTTTGTCTGGTAAATAGAATGAGGAATTAAAAAAAAAACATATCTATTCTGTAAATTAATTTTCGTCCTCAGACATAACTTACCTCTACAATACTGCATCAGTATAAGTACTTCATACACTCTATTTTGAGTGACCAATATGCTTGAATCTATAAAACGAGTGATGTTTTTGTGGCCACTTAAATCTTTCTGTAATGAGACATAAAAAAAACAACAAAAAAGTTTATATTCAATCTTGTAGCAATGATCGTTGGTGGGTGTTATAACATCTCTCTATCTTCAACCAATAAAAAAACAACAAAAAAAAAAAAAAAAATTTTTTGTCTTAACAGCAAATATGATAATTCTACTTTCCTGCTCCCTTTGCCAAATTTCGTGCTCAATAGTTCTTTTAATATTTGTATATTAAATCTCGATGAACTCCGTTGTTACAGCATAGTACAAGAATCATAAGTGCATTGAATGATTAAAAAGTGGATAGAGGAGAAATTATTGTAGAGTGACGTTATATGAAATAGTTATATATCTACCACAAGTATTCAGACAGAATATGTATGGTGTACTATCAACATACTTACCATTATTTTGATCTCTTTTTGACAAACAGCCAAGTCTCTGTCATTATTGACATACATTCTTTTGAGTGCCAACCGGTTGCCATTGGGAGTTTTCACTAAGAATACAACTGCAAAGCCCCCTGTAAGGAGATGAATAAAACAACATATGTTTTAAGGCTTATACAGTGATGTCTCAGTGCTACAGTACAGGAGTTTATTTGGAGAGTAGGCCGACACGTACGTACTGTAACTGCTGGTGCTTCGCTTGACATTACCGCCTCACATTATTCACATGGCCTGCGTTCTCAAGCAGACGATACGATACTCAGCAGGTGGACAAAAATCTGGTCTGATATTTCTCTAGAAAATTGTGGGATGTAAATCTTATTGACTTAGTAGGGGCGTAAAGATCTATCACGGGACTGAGGAGCAGGATGTCCAAGGTTCAAATCTTTATCGTCACCATTTTTTTCCACCCATCCCTGTCGGAAACCTATGGAACATAACATTAATTTGAAGATGGCAATTTTAGCAACATAAGGCGCCAGATATCTCTAGCATAGTGCTCTGGGTTGACAAGTTCAGACAAGTTACGTCAAGTAGGACGTCAAACGTTTCCATCCTCAGCTGATATTGCCATTTCTGTATTGTAAAACTTTCAATTGGGGCTACAAGGGTTCTAGAGGCATAAACCTTTCAGTCAAATGACACATGCACACAGAAGGAATGTTGTTCCATGTTAAAAAGGATTCAAATTGAAACATATCACACCCTCAACTATTTAAAGTTAAACTTGTTGCAAGTTTCATTGTGATTATCTGCAGGAAAGAAAGTAATATCTGTCTTCTCCTTTATTCAACCCACACGATTAGTAATAAACGATTAATAAAAAGCGGAAACAAACAAGATAGTGAAATCAACCCACTTCTCAGCGCAATAGAATAGACTACAGTTATATGGACTATCGGCGATAACTTGTAAATGTAATGCAACACTCAAGTCAGTTAACCAGGTGAAGAGTCATGCCACACCCTATTTTTTTTCACACCCAGTCTGGCTATCTGGCCATCGGGCTGCCTTTAAACAAGCGCCGCAGGGGATAGTATGAGAACCAATGATTTATAGATCAATAGATCATCAAATCATGATCATCCATGACCGATAGCGTCTATGCTCTATTGTGTTTTATGTCTACCGCTTTGTTATTAGTGCACCATTACTCCCGTCACAAAACCATTGATGAAATGTATGTTTATATTTGTACTTTTGTGTACTGAATACGAATATGTAAATAAAAAAACACTTCCCATCAGTTGCCTTTTAGTCTGTAACTGCACTCACCTTCGGCAATAACGTCGTCTACAACAACCGAATATCGGCCGACTTGGAATGTTTTCCCAATATGGGGGCTTTGTTGGTTTGAACTAAATAACTTCTTCATTATTTGTAGTTCAAATGAAACGTATTGTTATGAATAAAATCAGATCTAAAATAAGTCCATGATCCTTATTACTCATCTATTTTAAGGCGGTGCTATAAGAAGTAAACTGAATCTTAGCCCAACTTCCTCTCTGAAGGCAAACTACTATGTTTAGCCTACCAATACTTCCGGTTCGTAAATTATGGTTTGGCTTCGAACTTTAGGTTTGAGCCTCTACCTTCCCCCGTCCATTCCCTTCTTCTTTTTTGTGTTTGTTTATTTGTTGTTTTCACCTTTAGCCCATTACAAATTTGAGAATGAATAAGGCATTTTCTCAAATTACGTATATGTAATTCCAGCAAATTAAATATAGATCTACCTCTGGCTTTTTTCTCTCTTTTTTTTTTAAACAAAGCGTTAGAAATTGAAACAATGTCTTATAAAATAATATTCATTAAGAAATAATGATTAAATTGACGACAAGAACACCCACTTCACGTATCTGGTTTCAAAGCTTTGATATGTACTATTATCATTAATACTTTGAATTATTATAGTCATAAAGACAGCCTCCACACAGATCTTATTTAGAAGGAAAGAAAACGCGTACGTTTTAATACCCGCACTTGGCTCATTTTCGGTTTCGTTTCCACCAGCTGTACAGTGTACACGACGTAGGCTAATGTTTACACCAAGAGCCATCAATTTTTATTTGGCATTGTAAAAACAACAACAATGCGTTTATTCTATTTGTCGATATTGTTAATTCCACTAAGATTGCGATCCATTCTTACAGAAGAAAATAGAAAGGCAGAGATTGATGATGGTGGATGGTAAATTTTGATCCATGTTGTGAATTTTTAACCAAATTACTAGAATCTATACTTATAGATCTAGATCTAGACTAGATTCTAGATCGAGAAGATTTTTACGATTTCCTCATAGCTAGATCTGTACCTCTAAGTCAATGTCAATATTGATACTTATGTAACATTTTACCAACATTTACATACATGAGTTGTTTTCCTTCATAAATTTAAAATAATCACAATTGTTATTTTTTTATTTTTTATAAATACAATTTTAGGTTTACAGAAGAAAAAGACAAATTGGCTTTTCCTGGGCCGTGTGATATTGAAGTCCGAGATGCCGCTGGCTTGACCCAGGAAGAATTTCTTCAAAGGTTATTGAAAATCTGTTAAATTTATCTCTTTGTGAGAGATTATTACCTCTTACCATCTTTTTAGATTTTAACGCTTAACTTAGTAGGGTAAGCCAGAAATTTGTAAAAGCATGGCTCTTTATTGAGTTTTAAAATACTTAAATAAGCTAATATAGAAAATAAGGATATTGCCTTTAGCACTGTGACATCTATAGACAGTCTTGCCTTCTCCTGGATCCTCACAGGCATATATCTAATTAACCAAATTATGGAAAGATAGTTCTGAATGCTATAAATCATGTAATCAACTTGCATTAAATAAGAAAGAAATTTCCTTGGTTATATTTTATAGTGAAAAATTTGGTGTGATTAAATTTTGTGAGATCGTATCAGTTATCATGTGGTACAAACAGTTTCTAACAAAGTCGTATAGTGGAAACCTCATAATTTGAATTCAATAGAAGGGGTCGTGCCTGAATGACAGAAGTATTCTTAGAAAATATCGACCACTGCCTATGTTATTTGCCAAATTTGCATTTAAATGCAAGTTTCCCAATGTGTTCTTTCTTCAGCAACCTTCTCCCAACCCCATTTATTTCAAAAGTAAAAGTATGTCTTGGGCAGCAATAAGCGTAGAATGCTGCTTTACAGAATAGTGCTCTTGTAATGCCTATTGGTGGTGCCAGATTTGAAAGAGAGACTTTGAATAATGAGTTCGATTCAGAGCCAAAGAGAGATAACCTATTCTCTGCGAAATTCGGTTTATGAGAAAGTTGAGTTATCAGACATTCTTTTTTTAATATTTCCATTGTATTATTTGCATCTATCTATAGTGATATTTTTATAACAAAAACATAAACTGGATGTTTTCATAGTGTCACAGTGATGTCTTTCAAATTTATTTTTGGTTTATGACAACTATGTGTTGTATTTATTTTACGAAAACATTGCATTTATCAACATAAATGAAAAAAAAACCCACCAACTTAGATCCCATTGATGGGTAATTTATTCATTCAGAAACTTTATAGGTCTTGTAAGATGGCTTAAGATTTCAAGGTTACCTTTTTTCCTGATACTGTTTCACTCCCAGCTCAATCTGCCAATGTTTATGCTCCTTTCAATATTACTATTATTTTGTTAAAATTTCAATTACTATTTATGATTACTTTTTAGATTTAAATAAACATTATTACAAGAATAATCATGCAATTGAACTTTTCCCCCGGCAGATATGCCTTTGATGCTCCTGTTGTCATAAGAGGTGCTACTGATAATAAGGTGAGTGACTGGGTGCTCCTCTTTTGGACAAGGAAATATTTGTACACAAAAAAAAAAGCATGCAAGATTGCTTTTCAGTATATTAAATGTTTGCAGTTTTAAGTGACATGTTTATTCACACAAAAGGTAACAACAGTCAGAATTAAAACATTGTTTTTTGAGGGTTTTTTTTCTGCTGCTTGTGTTGGGCTCTCAGATTTGATTTATAGAAATGTTGTCATCTCTAAATTTCTATCGAACAAGGAAGGTGTGTGTTATAGTCTATAGTTAAGAAACAACTTTCTTTATACATCTGTCCGTATCATGGTCTATAGCGTTTGAGAAAATGAAAACTTTGGCATTATTTAAACCTAAACCTCAGTTGTCTCAATGTCTGTTATATCCTCTGTCCTTTCCACCACAGATTTTTCAAAATGAATGTCGTAAAGATGCCATGATGAAGAAATATGCAACAAAGACAATACGGCTGAGCTCTGCAAACACACACTCATATAGAAAAGGTTAGTGGTTTTAATGGACATGAAATTTAACCAGCTTGTGGAAGAAGTGTTCATAGTACAAGATTCAAAATAATTCATAATAAAACCTCCATTTTGGTTGCAGCATTGTTTGGATTTGACTTTATTATTTTTTTTGTTCTACTATTATAAAGAATAAGAATTAGTAATCAGCATTGATAAAGCAACTTTAACAGTTTCAATAAAAAATCTTTTTTGCAAACCAGTCTGGAATTCTAATTCAGAGAGAAAATATGAACTTGTGAGTGACACCCTCCTCTCTTCCCTTGAATTGAAGTTCAGGAAATTTTGTCTGGGCTGGACGACATCCCAACATCCAAGAAAAATTTCTGTTATTTTGTTTTAACTTTTGGTATTTCAGATAAACTTTTGGTACCTTAGATAATCTTGTCTCATGAAGTAATTCTTTCTTATATTTGATACCCTACTTCTCTCCCTTTGCTTATCAGCTGATGTGACCTTGGACTACTATGTGACGCAAGTAATGAAGCCACAGTCTCTGGACACGTGGGGAAATGGTGAGCAGTTCTCTGAGTACCACACACACTTAAATCTGTCCCTTGATGAGTTAAAAAAAAATTTTTTTTTTTAAATATAAATTTTTGGTAATCAATGTTTATTTTTATAATGATTAAGGTGTCTTACCACACATCGGTTACTTTCTTACTTTATCAAATGAAAACTTACTTTTTTATTTTTAAGAATAAAATGTTTATACCGTCACCATAATAAAAAATAAAGAATTTGGCTTATTACAGTAAGTAATCTAAGCTTACCTCGATAATGTTTAGGATGGAAAATTACCTAATCATGGTTATTTCTTACATTAAGTGAATACAACTTCATATGAAGAAAAACTTTTTTACCTCACCATAAAAAAACAAAAATTGCTCTTATTTCAGTATGTGAACATTAATTGAATCTTTTCAAATACATGTAGCCTATCTGGTAAATAACAAAACAAAATCTAAAGGTAAAATGAGATTTGTACACGCACCTAGTACCAAGCTAACTGTTATTACAAATTTCTGTCTGTTTTTCAGAAACATTTTATTGGTTTGGAGACAACAACATCACAGAATGGCAAGCGTTGTTTGATATTTACCGCCCGCCGCCATACTTCCTGCCAGGGATGACTGGCGCTTACAGCTTTGGCCTTGCAGGTCAGGATGCGTTCATTGTCATAGCATCAAACAAGACTGATGGATTAGAGCTGTTAGTCTCGCATGTTACTTATCATGGTTTTAGATATGACTCATAAATTGATCATTTGTGATCCTGATATGTGCTCAGGACAACTTTTTTGCAACCATGCAGGACGCTCATATCCACTCAGGAACCCATAGGTTAACAACTCTTTAGGACAGTGGTACCCACATAGTTTCTTATTTATTTATTTATTTATTTATGTAATGATACTATGCTAATGTGAAAGAATTATGTGATATATCCAAAATAAAACCTTTTTTGAGTTAGAAATTGGTTCTGATTATAAAATAAGAAAACTTTTTTTTACATATAATGTATAAAGATTTTATTTTAATTTCTGCTTTAAAAAAAAAAAAGCAGAAGTCAGTGATTTTGCAAAAAAAATCTAATTGAATTGTGCGTTCATCGGGAATAGAGATATTTTAGGTGGTGAATTCAGAAAAGGTTAAGGCTGTCAGTCTCACATGTTCATTGTCATAGTGTTAAAGAAAGCTGATAGATCAGGCCTGTTCATCTCACATGTTCTTTGCTATAGTGATAAGCAAGGCTCACTTATAAAGGCTGTTGGTCTCATATATTCACCACATTCATTGCCATGTGTCTAAAACATTGTACATATTGACATAATAATAATAATAATAATAATCACCTGGGTTTTCTTAGATGAACTGTTACAAACGGTTGTCACAATCTTTGTCTTTCTGTCACCAGGTGCTGGCACTGGAGTCCCCTTCCACTTCCATGGGCCGGGATTTGGAGAAGTTGTGTTTGGTAGAAAGGTAAATAATACTAATATTATAATTAATAACTTTATTTCTATAGCTCTCTACTCCAAACATGCTAAGGCTCAGAGTGCTTTGCAATTAAAAAAAAATACTCGGTGCATGTTTATAGCAACTAAAAAAGATTGGACTGATTTTCCCACACTGTTTTTTGTTTCTTTCAAAATAATCTTTTATAGATGTACACATATGCACACTCCCACTCATGTATATAATCTGTATATAATAGTAAATAACATTACATGTGTGGTCTGACAATTTATCTTGTGTTCAAACCAACTGTGGCTGGTATTCATTTTTTATTTTTTTTTATTTATTTACACATAGGAAGCATCGGTCTAACTGTATTACATAGAAACATATTGCAACAGTGGTTATTGAACACAAAAAAGATATGTAAATAATCTTTGCTTGCACATCCTTTTTTTAAATTCCAGTTTTATATTTCATAATATATACATGTAATTCAACTCATACTTTATAATTAAATATCAATGTGTTTTCCCACAGAGATGGTTTATGTACCCACCCCATAAAACGCCACACTTCCACCCGAACCAGACGACGCTGCACTGGCTAGTCAAAGACTACCAGGAGCTTCATCCACTCGATAAGCCGCTTGAGTGCACCATTAACCAGGGGGAGGTAGGTGAAAATTTCTCGCTCTTTGCTAGATAACTCATAGGATCCACCAGGGGAACCTAGAAGATGAGTCAATAGCCAGGGGAATATTTCTCTAACACTTTGCTTTACAAACTGCTTCAGTGCACCATTAGTAAGGGGGTTGGTTGAAAAAAAAACGCCTTTAACTTTGCTAGATAAATTGTTGGAGTGCCTGATTAGTAAGGGGGTAGGTTGGAAAAAAAATGCCTCTCACTTTTCTAGATAAACTGATTGAGGGCATCATTAACCACAAGGAGGTCAGCAAAGAATTCTCACACTTTGCTAGATTAACCGTTCAAGTGTACTATTAGTGAGGGAAGTGGTTGGCAAAAACTTCTCACACTTTTCTACTCTAAAATATCATTACCAGTTTAATCTTGCATGGTCTTCAGACTTCTTTAGTTATACACAACATCATCAGTTTAGACTTGCATGTTTCTGAAACGTTTCTATATAAAAACATCACCAACATTAGATTTATCTCAGAGCATGGGAATTAGGCAGATCATTTCTTCCCCTTAAAATAAGAGAGTAACTATGAGTATGAACTGTATTAGAAACTTCAGTTGGGGACCCCCAACAGTCACAGTCCAGTGTAGAGCCAGCTCAGCAAACAAACTGACATATTTACTCTGCAATTTCGTGGTCTTCAAGTAAAATGCAATTGTTTCTCTGTTATGGACAATGGTGAATATAGATGCATTTTTTTTCAGAAGTTGTGTTTCTGTTGAATAACAATTCTATTGCCAGCACAATCATTATCAAACCCTTTGTTTACTTTCTCTGTCCACAGATAATCTACTTCCCAGATAGATGGTGGCATGGCACGCTAAATATTGACACAAGTGTTTTTATATCAACATTCTTGGGATAACGAGCATTTTCTATCTGTGCAATAAGTCTTATGTTATTGATCCTAAATTATAATTATGTATATTGTTTTAAATATATTTATTGCAGTTACACTATGTGATAACATTTTAGGAAGTTATCCTTGCCATGATAGTCTGAACATTATTTCTTTTGGACCCAAAGAAAACCATGATTCCATTTTGCTTGTCAGGATTTTCTGCATCAATATTTTACTTCCATTGAGAAGTAAGTATTTTAGGATAATAATGTTTGAAGCCATGTAAAAAAAAAATTACTAAGGAGATCCATGTTTTATTACATACTTTCTTCTTTCACTCAACAATCCCTTGGGTGTGGGCAGTGATTTTGTTTTCCTGAGCAAACCTCAATGCTTTAAATAAATGAATTAACAATGTGTTTGACTTCTTTTGTAGAGCATATTCCGTTTCTGTCATAGTGTTGGGACCTTCTTTCAAAAATTCTTTTATGCGTTTAGTGAGAAAGGGGTGTAATCTGATTTTTTTTTTTCTGACTTGATATCTCCAGTTATTTTCCATCTGCAGCGTTAGTCATTATGATTATGTCTACTTCATGCATGTTATAATCATAATATATGTGCTTAACTTCTTTCCTTCGCTTGTATGAAGTCACAGCTTGTACCAATGGTTGCCCTTCTAGCGAATAAGCTAAATGTATACTTATATTCACCTTCTTAGGTAACACTAACAATAATAGTCTCTAACCAAACTAAGAAGAAAGGTTAAAACAAAGCTTGATAAGTATGTACATTTATATAAAAAACATTTTTTTTATTGGGCCTATTCCAATATTAGATTAAACAGGTTCTCGGTACTGATTTATAAAGGACATTTACTCCATGTCAATCAGTACTACCTCATCACAACCATGCACACCAGGGGTATAGAAACAACGTCTTTTACTCTGTCTCTGTCGATCAGTCTGTCTTTTGTCTGTCTATCTGTCTCTCTCACCATATTGCTACATTTCGGGTATTTCTTGTCCGTCTGATGAAGAATTAAGGCAAAAAGCTCACATGTTTATATCGTTTTGTATTCTTAGAGCTGCACTATACCAATTTTTTTTGTGTGTGCCTTGCATAGTAGTAGTAGCTGCAGCAGCAGCAGCAGCAGCAGCAGTAGCAGTAGCAGTAGTAGTAGTAGTAGTAGTAGTAGTAGTAGTAGTAGTAGTAGTAGTAGACGGTTCATGGTATCCCCACTCTCTTTCATGTGTGCAGCACATACATGTAAAACTTGTCAGACTTCAGCCTTGTGATGGCGTTGGACTTTAAACTAACTCAACTACATAACTTGTTGTTGTTGTTGTTGTTGTTGTTGTTGTTATCATCATCATCATCATCGTCATCATCACCATCATCATCATCATATCATATGTTATGAAATCTAAGTTTTTAATACATGTTTAATTTGTACATTATGTCCATACCCAAAATGTACCTTTAAAGGACAAATCAATGCATTTAAAGTTTCATCTTGTCTTGGGGCTCGTCTAACTTGTCATTGATAGTACTTACTATGAAATAACCACAGTAGCCGGATCAAGGCAAAACAAAGTATTGAAGAACTGTTGATGTGCTAATAAGCTTACAAGTGATCTAGTCTTTGTAGTTCAAAATATGTAACTTTATAAGATTCATCTTTGATTAGACATTCCACTGAATGATTATTGCCTATACCATACTATTGGTCTTCTTATTCTATGCGAACTCTACCATTCACCACCTTCATCACACACATAATGATAATTATGTGTGTGACCAAGTGAATCCAAATTCAAATTTCTAGATGGTCGATGCTGGAATAATTTTGGTCTTATCACTTACGAACATTCATCTGAGATTGGTTGGGCGCCGTGTACTAGTACAACTTCTTGGTAGCCACAATGGCTCGTACTTAGTGTCACCTCAGAAACATTGATAATTAAATAATTAATATTCCTGTAACTCTGTATTTTAAGTTGTTGATGTCCAACTAAAGAGTGAAATAAATACATGTGTATTTACCGTAAACAGCAGATAGTTTGTCACGCTATACATGTAATGTACATTGTGTGTGTTTCGTCTTTATATCATTTTACTAATAAACGCCTTGCTGAAAATCAAGCAAGCAGAGTTGTGACTGTATCATATGGGATTGGTTTAAATGCAGTCAGTATAAATTTCTAGATGGTCGATGCTGGAATAATTTTGGTCTTATCACTTACGAACATTCATCTGAGATTGGTTGGGCGCCGTGTACTTGTACAACTTCTTGGTAGCCACAATGGCTCGTACTTAGTGTCGCCTCAGAAACATTGATAATTAAATAATTAATATTCCTGTAACTCTTTATTAAGTTGTTGATGTCCAACTAAAGAAGTGAAATAAATACATGTGTATTTACCATAAACAGCCTATAGTTTGTCACGCTATACATGTAATGTACATTCTGTGTGTTTCTTCTTTATGTTGTTTTACTAATAAACGCCTTGCTGTTAAATGAAGCCCATAGACCTAAAATCAAGCAAGCACAGTTGTGACTATAGGATTGGTTGAAACCCACTTAATATCTTCAATTTCAGAATCTCATTTAGTGACAATATTACATGTAAAAATGTAAGAAACTAGTCAAAATTTTGAATTCTTGAGAAAGTACATACATCTACAATATTTCGGCGCCTGCTCGTACTTTGTAGAAAAAGCAATGGTATACTGGACATTGCTCTTTCTTTTCTTTTTTTTTTTCTTGTTAACTGCTGCAGTGGAAAATTAAAGTTATGCAGGTTGTATGTTAGAGCCTAACCCTAAAAAATTTGTTTGTTGTTTTTGTTCTTTTGTTTCTTTCTTTTAATCACTAATAAACGTACAATGTTATTTTTAATTGGTTGGTGTCAAACAATACCTGGGGCCTCCCCCTGCCTACAACCAATAGCAAAAGATATTTAATAACTTGAGAATCCATCCAAATTCTTTTCAGGAGAGAAACTCTCACCTGTTGTTCAGCATCTCCAAGGTTTTCAAGATGAATCCCATACAGCAACGGGTCCCAAAACTAACGTCTGACAATTTTACATGCTGCTACACAGCGACTGCGGGGTTTACGTGCGCTGCTAGTACTCATGCCTCAGTTGGTGGTCACATTATACGGACACCGTACCAACCATAGGGGACCAATTACGAAGAAAATTTGCCTGATCACGTACTTGAACCGACCGCTTCCCGATTAGGAGTCGAACGCTCCATCTCTTACGCCGGAGGGAGGGGGGGGGGGGCGAATTAGCGTGAATAATAAAGCGTTGGTCTCCCGATCGGAAGGTCCCTTGTTCGAAATCCAACATCGAAGAAAAATTATTTAGCCGATTTCCTCCCCTACTATTTGGTTTGATAGGTGTCAGTACGTATTATAGTGACTAGCTATGACAAGGGGTAGATTGCACAAACAAGACTCGGCTTATGTCACATCTTAACATTATAAGAATGTTTACGACGAGACGAAAGCTTCGTCATGTTTTGTGTAATTCTAGTATTTCTACCCAATGAGTCTAGGGATAGAATGCACAAACATAGCGTGACTTACGCCTCGCCGTAGGCCTTCTTATTCTTATATTGTTACGACGAGACGTAGGCCTAAGCTACGTCCTCTTTGTGCATTCTTCACATCATGCCATGGTATCCCCACCCTGTCTCTGTGTGGCAGCTTGTAAAATTGTCAGGCGTTAGTCTTGAGACCTGTTCATAATACGGTTGCGCCAATTTGCCCCTAAAACCCACCCAAGACGAAAAACAAAAGATAAAAAAAAAAGTGATCCGCGCTTGGCTGACAGCGGCATAATTCGGACCAAAGCTAAAACTAGTCAGTAGTCAGTAGAACTAGAAGCCAGGGATGACACACTTCACTGGACGCCTGGTCGACCCAATCAAGCTGCTTTTGTGTTATGCATTATTTTGTTACTCGTAGACTATTAGTTTTCAGGCGTTGGCTATATCTGGCTTTTACCTTAGACCTACGCCTTCTAATGAATAAGGCTTAGGAACAGCTTTATTCATGAAACGTTTGATCTAGATCTAGATAGTCATACGTATAGGCCGATACTTGTTACGTGCACTCAAGTGTCGGGTTCAGAAAGCTGATCACGATCCACAGCCATACCATTAGACAAAGTTAGACCGCCCATATATGTCCCATGGTTAATGACCAACGCTGGTGACTGATAATCCCGTACCCTAACCACACAACCATGATAGGTCTTCGACCCTTTATTTGCATGATAGATTTGATAGGTTAGGGAAACCTTACTAATCTTCTTTAGCCTACACTTGCACAATGAGAGCTTTTCTTTCTCCATAGCGCACTTTATACTTTGAAAAAACACCATTCAGCGAAGCTTATTATGACGTCAGTATTGCTACCTCGCTGTGGCGCAATCGCCTTGGGTTTTAGAAGGTTATGTGGTCTTGATAAAAAAAAGGCAGTCCTTTAGAATCAAATGCACTTCCTCGCCATTGAAATTATACGTGTTTGAAAAGTCATCTACTC
>RQTK01001184.1:57077-59774 GCA_003991915.1 Elysia chlorotica | reverse complement strand
CATCATCATCATCATCATCACCATCATCATCATCATCATCATCATCATCATCATCATCATCATCATCATCATCATCATCATCATGATCATCATGATCATCATCATCATCATCATCATCATCATCATCATCATCATCATCAACATCATTATTTACTGTTATTATCATTATCATTATTATTTGATGAGAGATAATAATGTAGTGAGAGAGAAAACGTGGAGATAACATTGAGAAGAGAGGCCCACCGGACGCTGAGAAAAAGCAAGAGAGGATAGACAGCCAGCGCAAGAAAGGGAGAAAGAGGGGGGCTCTAATACTAAAGATATTTCAGCTACTTCATGCCTCTTTCATGCATGATTGCTGAGAGAGGTGGAGCGGAAATTCGTAAGAAATAAAAAAATACAAAACATGTGTATCAAACAGAACAGAAATAGCACGTCGAGGTGTGGAGCATTCGGTGTAACGGGTAGGGCCTACAGTAACTGTCCACAGGCACTTACTATTTGCATAAAAAAGAGGGAACATTGAGAAAGGTTTGGGGGAGAAGGGGCTAAGGGGAAAGTTTGAGGGTAGAAATGGGGCATAGATGAAGGTTGGAGGTGGAAGGGGGTGAAGAGTCCTAAATAAAGCCTAATTATGACCGTGATGTGTGTAATCCTCTCTTTTGGTGTAGACACAGGTTGGTAAATATTGGGTCACCGCAAGCTTAACTACATCCTGGCTGGGGTTACACCACAGAAAATGGAGTGGATGTACCAGACAGAGACCTTTAACGCAAATTATACAGTTTCTTGCTTTTTAGGCCTACGGTACCCAGGTTGATTGAAGACACAAGATAGGAATCAAGAGAGATAGAATGTGAGATGACTACATGTATGTGGTCGTCAAAGGTCTTAAATAATGTAAATTTGTTGGTGGTCTGGGGTCTACTAGGTTTTCAAGAGCGATATAGTATACCCAGGACCTGGCTAAGCAAATTATACTGATACCGACTCATCAGTTCAAGAACAAGGTGGCCTAGTTGTGGATCGAATGCGCAACCACCCTATTACAAATCGCGAGCTCTATCGTTGGACTACCTCGTCCTCCGTAAGTAGGACATTGAGTGAGTTAGAGAGTTAGTTGGTTTCTTAAAATCCAACGTTTGCATCAAGGCCATAGTGTGGACGGGCCCCAAGACTAACGTCTGACAGCTTTACGTGCTGTCACAAAGAGGCAGTGCCAGGAGTCCAATCTTAGCCGGTCACAATAATATTATTATGCATTGTGCTGAAATATAAATTTGTGTCCGATCGTCGGATTCGAACTGGGGACCTCCTAGTTGGGATACCTACTCGTATAGGTTCTCCCCGTCCCTTGTGAGCATAAGGTAGAGCCCCAAACTCTTTTCATGTAGATTGGATGGCTAAGAGCCTAAAGAGGGGGGTAGGGGAGGCAAGGGGATGGTGACATAGTCATAGAGACCCATTGGTCTATGGGAAGCTTATGTAGGCCTACCGGTGTGACAGAGGGTGACAAAACCTCTGGAGGTCCTCATCAAGTTCAAGTTAGCGATACAGAGGGAACGTAGAGGGCATGGTAGACACATAAATATAGCAGAAATAGAGCGCCTGTACCTGTAGTCTCTACACCACACCGTAGACCGCCTCGATTCCACTGTTGGTGTTAGCACTGTAGCTCCCTGCGTTTCGCTTCATACTTACCATCGCCACAGGTAGCCAGGTATACATGCCCTCTCTCTCTCTCCCTCTCTGTAGATTTAGATAGGGGGCTAGCGGCACAGTCGTTGACTTGTCCAACGAGCAGGTAACCAGCAGCGGGGCCGGGGAAGAAACAGCACTGGAATTTCCAGACCAGCCAGTTTGTAAACTTTTTGTGTGCTGTTTTGGTACTAGATCTAGTTATGTGGGATTTTGATCTAGAGTTCTAAATCTTGATCTAGATTCAGAACAAGATCCAGATCTACACCTAGAACATAAAATAAAACATTACGCACATAGATCTACTAGGGCCTATACATTAGTACGGTATATACAGAATACATTATGGCTCCGGCTACACAAGTCAAGTTCTAAAGTTTTACCTGTGACTTGGAACGTCAACAGTAGTGATTCCAGTGAGAAAGTGAATAATTCCCACGGATTACCTATGACGAGAGACACCCACCAGACAACCCAGTCCGGAAATATTGTGAGTTTTCCCGTTTTACAGACAGAAAAAAAAAAAGCTATACAGAAAACCATTGGGCACCTGGACTATTGCGTTTAAAGTTGTGCTCTCTATCTCTTTACCGCGTGGGTGACTGAATGCTAGATCTAAGTAAACAAAATTTTGGCGGAGTTGAGCTTTTCACGCATTCTGGATCGTCTAAATTGAGTTTCTTTTAGTTGCGATGCATAATTATGTCCGTGAAAGCTTAAAACGTATGCACAACTTTAAAAAAAGATGTTCTGTTATACATTTTCAGTTCTCTGGCTCAACAAAAAAGTCAGAGTCGGTTTCGCGTAGATAGAGTGTTCCTGGCGGCCGCCACAGATACCCGAGAGTGCTTTTGGCGGCCGCCAGAGAGACTCCCGAGTTTGGCTGGCGGCCGCCAGGCGAACTCTGAGTAGCCCTGGCGGGCTGGTCAGGGTGGCGAGCTAGATAGGGGGCTAGCGGCACAGTCGTTGACTTGTCCAACGAGCAGGTAACCAGTAGCG
>RQTK01001184.1:44577-52077 GCA_003991915.1 Elysia chlorotica | reverse complement strand
GAGAATCTACCCCGGCGTCCAATCATCGCTCCATCCTACTTCAGTAACAGATAAGCAGTGAGAAAACTGTAGACACTTTGCGAAAAAGGAGACGGTAGCGAAAACGAAGACGATAGATGATAGAATCTGTGCTGGCGTTCAATCAATGAATCATAGCTCTGTATGAAATTATATCTTATACTTATAGAGCCAATAAGCAATCAGAAAATCCCACAATGAAGGAATATGTCTTCTGCAAATGATGAGTGGACCGCAAAGACTGTCGTGTGCGTGCGCGGCACTGACCACAGCCAATTTGTTGCCGAGTAGAGGGTGCGGGTTCGATTCCTACCCATGTCATCAGTCTAAATGTGTCTGTCTTATCTGTCGGTTTCAAGCTAGCTGCTGCTAGATCTAGGTTTGTGACTGCCCCTTCTAATATATTTCCACCTTATTCCCTCATTTACTATCATCCTCTCGGATCCGTGGGTCTAGCTCTGTTAAAACTTCTATAGTTACTACACTGCCGTATCTGTGTCATATTAATTAAAAACAAATTGTTTTCAGGACAACACGCATTCTTGCGGGTCCTATGGAAAAACTAGTATGTGTGCGTTCTGTAAAAACTTGGACCGGTCTTTTCCAGCAAATAACGAATTCTCAGTCAAATCAGGTCGGTGTATAAAACCACATGACAAAAAGCCTTCATTTTTGTGAAACGCGCTGGCAAATGGAAGAACATAATGGTCTTCATCTTGGCAGGGCAAATTGATGCCGTATAGAAGATGCAGGATCGATCCGCGTCCCGTCCCCGCGCATAGTCAGCTCTTAAGTGAGCTGATAATTATGCGCTATAAAAATTTCGTTCATTATTATTATTATTATTATTATTATTATTATTATTATTATTATTATTATTATTATATTATTATTATTATTATTATTATTATTATTATTATTATTATTATTATTATTATTATTTCACCATCTAAATTTATCTTTGTCTATTAGTAGGTCTCAAGCTAGAGCTAGGCTTGTGACTTGTGACTGCCCCTTAATTTAAAAGGGCATGCACTGACCGTATCTGACCAGCCCGTGAGAACCGCCCCAGTAATGTCCGTCTGTCTGGCTGTCTAACTCTGTTGTAGTGTCGAGGTCATCTGTATTGGTGTTCAGGTGTTCACCTGTAACGTGACACAATCACCGATAAGACGGTATAGGTCTTCATTATTCTTTTTACAAGAGACTGAAGGTATCCTCTTGTTTTTACGTCTCATGAGTTCCCAAGGAGGATCCTATATGGTGAAAGGTCCCAAGAAAATTTTACTTTCTGCCACGCAAGAAACAGTGGGGGAATAATATGACTTTTGTCCCAGGCAGTCACATTATACTGACACAGACACAACGAGTAGGGGACGAAATTCGACCCGCGGACTTCACTATTGGGCGACTTATGCTTTACCATTGCGCCAGTGAAAACGGTCTTAACGATTTATTAATTTAAACAGCAAGACCCTGCCTCCCTACATCTACCCTTTTTTACGCCGACCTTCTCGTACGTCCACAAAATGTCCCTTCATCTGTATGTTTGCCTGTTTTAATAATATATAGAACTATGGTATGGGCTACGAAACGTGAGCGGCTGAGAAGTAGGAGTTGAGTCTCCACATAATGTCTCCGTGTAAAATTGTCAGACGTTAGTCATGGGGTCCGTCCACAGTATAGCCAAAAATAGTGTTGACGTTGGACGTCAAGCAGCCAACCCCTGTATGGGCTACTTCATGTGGAGCTACATCAGGTAAAGATAATCGTGATCGGTCAAAAAGTAAAAGAAATAAACAGAGAACAAGCAATAAAAAAAAACGCAAGACCAACAGACAAAAACACCTATAACTGATATGGACAGCGACCGAATATGCACTGTACATGCCGTACCCACTCAACTTGGCAGTACAATAGCGAGTGCCCTACCAGTGTGACCACCAACATTTTTAGTGGTTAGTGTACCTGTCCTGTATCCTCTCCATCGAGACAGTTAGAGCTATACCTATTTTTGTTTTACTTTTATCCCAACAGCTGAAAACCCCCATTTATCATATTATGTTAACATTTTCCGTCTGGTCTTTTGTTTTCTTTTAAAATATCTTACCTACACTCAAGTTAGTTACGTCGTCTAAACCTAGACTATTCTAAGGGGTTGCGTTAGTTTGTGCCTGTCTGTTTTGTTTTCTTTTGTATACTTTTTCGAGTCATGCCCCTATATTCTTGGAATCTATGAGTATGAGAAACGCTGACGTTTTGATCTGTTTCGTTTTTTTTTTTTTTCTGTTTTCGAACTCTTTCGCAGCACGTTTTCCTATATTCTCCCCATTCACCGTGTGTCCATTCATGTTTCCTGGTCTCGACTGTTTCGTTGATCTGCCTCCCTGCTGTCCAATGGGAGACATAGAAAGATAAAGGGTGACCAGAACCAAAAGATGGGGTAAAGAGAGAGAGAGAGAGAGAGAGAGAGAGAGAGAGAGAGAGAGAGAGAGAGAGAGAAGAGAAGAGACAGAGAGAGACAGAGGTTAAAGAGAGACAGGCAGACAGACAGTCAGATAGAAAGACACACAGGCAGCCAGCAAGACAGACAGGTAAAGAGGGACCGACATGCAGATGGACATACAGACAGATACACAGACAGACATAAACAGGCAGGCAGACAAACAACAGACAGGGAGAGAGAGAGAGAGAGAGAGAGAGAGAGAGAGAGAGAGAGAGAGAGAGAGAGAGAGAGAGAGAGAGATACATACATGCAGATATACATACATGCACATATACATACATGCAGATTATATACATACATACAGACAGACAACCAAGGTGACCTGGACCTGGTGACGGAGCTGAGAGACAAGGCACGTCCAAGCGACGCCTGGTCTGACACACCTACATCACCAATGATAGAGAAAGCCGCCGATCTCAGGTCCCAGGTCTCTGGCCGCCTGTCTGTGTCTGCCAGATCTGGTTACATGTACGGCACATCCAGCAGTCCAGTCTACTGTAGCCCTAACGTCCTGTCTTCTAGTCGTCTAGTCGTCTAGTTGTCCAGTTGTCAGCTGTCTGCAGCAGATTACATGCCTTACGATGGGCACGACGATATCGGATGACATAATCATATTCCGCAGATTGAGTTCCCTGATCGTTTATTGGCTCCGTAAGTCAAGGATAGAGCTATTATTGCCTTTGATTGGACGCCGGCAAAGATTCCCTTAGCCGTCGTCTTCGTTCTGACTGTGGATTTCGTTATCGCAAGGAATCTGTAAGATACTACACGTATTTTGTGGCAAAGGATAGGTTCAACAACCCAACGGCTAGTTCTATACACTAGTCATCCAGAACCATTTTTGTTTACCCACTGTTTGAAAGCATTATTTCTCTTTCACTGCTCCTTTTGTCTCTAAACACCAGATTAGACCAACATACCCCAGGATAATTCTCGGTAGGCTTGTTCTGTCCACACGGTAACGTGATCTATAAACAAACCATGATGTTCGGCAATGTCTGATTTATGTTTTGCTTTTACTGACATTTACAAAGTCTCCGATTTATGTTTTGTTTTCACTGGCATTCCCTAAGTTTTCGATTAATGTTTTGTATCTTCTGGCATTTGCTAAATTTTCGATTTATTATTTGTTTTCTCTAAATTTAGGTACGTTTCCGATTCATGTTTTGTTTTTCACTGAAAATCCCAAGTTTCCGATTCACGTTTTGTTTCTTATAAGATTTCCCAGGTTTCCTATTTATCTCTTGTTTCTGCTCATCTTCTGGATAGCATGTATTAGCTTATTTCAAACAACGGCTTATCTTCTGAAAAACAGTTTTATCCTATTCCTAGCTATCTTTTCAAACAGATAAAATATTTACCGTACTTAACACACTATTGTCTACCGTATATTTTTAATAAATTCATCTTACATACCATAAGGACTTGTCTTCTGGATATCATTTATCTTGCACCCCTGAAGAAGCTAAATTTGTATAAGAAGGAGAATGTTGTTGCTGAGTTGGTTTAACGTCCAGCATTAGCATCAGCACTATATAGGCTATACTGTGGACGGACCCCAAGACTAACGTTTGACAATTGTATGTGCTGCCACACACGAGACAGGGCGGAGATGCCATGACTCCTGTCTCAGCCGATCACATTATACTGACACCGACCCAACCAGTAGGGAGCGCAATCGCCAGGGCTCGAATCCGGACCTTTTGCGTCGGAAGCCGATGTTCTACCCCAGGACCACCGCGCCCCATAAGAAGGAGGGGATGCGGAAGATGTATGTTTGACATGGAATATTAAACATGCGAGCAAAACAATTTTTCACAATGAATATTTCATGGAAAAATTAGCCTACTTAAAAAAGTGCGATCACCCTATACAATCTAAAGAATTATGTTATTCCGCAATAGATGCGACATGTTGTTAGGGAAAGATTGGTGCAATATAAAGAAAGATGAAATTTCCAAATTGTATAATGGTGCGTTTGTTTACATTCCCCTCTCCCTCTCTATTATCCGCTTCACATCACCTGAACCTCCATGGTGCGCTTGACCGGGCAGTTTTAGGTAGAGACCAAGGTCAAGGTCGCTCACTGCTCCTGACCTGTGAAAATGTCAAGGTCACCTTTATGCTCTCATCTGTGAGAAGGTCAAGGTCAGCCTGTTCTGTGCACCGCACCATGAACGGTTTCTGGTGGTTGCGCCGGCTTGCAACTATCGTTGGACATGAGATTCGGCCGATAACACTACGTAAACAAGCGTAACTGACTCTGCTGGACCAGAAATACATAAATAGTTTGAGTTTTACCGTGACTGTCTCATTGAGTCGGCCATGTACTGCTTCTGTTTGTATAATGATGTTGACATAGTCTACCTTCATGGGGTTAATTCCAAGGCGTATTGGGTTATACATAATAGGCTTTGCAATCCACACTTCAATAACCGATCACATGATCACGCCCCTCATGGAATTTTCTGAACGCTCATTTGGCTGCATAAGTAGTATTAGGACGCCGCTGCAGTTTCCCTTGCCTATCGCCTTCATTATCGCTATGGGTTCCGTATCCTAAGGCCTTTATTATGCACTTTCATTTCCACTTAGAAGCCCAGCTAAGTGTATAAAACCCAGTGTTGAATTTTATGTTACAGTCAAACTCGAAAGCTAGGCTAAGTCATTCTAAGTAAATGCCTGAAAACCCAGTCTTTCCAAAGTAATAAGTATACGCTGTCAAGACAGGAATTTCTGAGGATGAAGATGGTGGTGATGATAAAGATGATATTGGTGACCTGAACTTGTAATTTCCCCAGATCTATCCGGTTCTTCAAGTCTTGATCGTTGTGTAGACCAACCGTGTACTATTCCCAACATATTGTGTTGACATGTAAGTTTGCTAATACCTTTGGTCGGATTTACGAAGGTATAAAAAAGAACCCTGTTTGGAAACTGGAGAGTTGACTATGATTCGAACTGCGGACTTCCTATCCGCCTGTTCAGAGAATTAACCACTCAGTTCCTGCGCTCCCGACGGGGGTGGGGAGTGCAAAGGAGACTCCAGGGCTAAAACGTTGGTCTCCTAACCGGAAGGTCGCGCGTTGGAAACCCAGGATTGGTCAAAATGTATTTTTCCAATTACGTAGCCTAATGATTGGGTCGGTGTCAGTATAATGTGACCGGTTGAGACAGGAGTTCAGGTCTCTGTCTCTGTGTGACGATAGTCTTAGGACTCGTCCACTATATAGCCTATAAAATGATGAAGTTGAACGTTATGCACCCAATTCAACCCCCGTTGCCCTTTACCTCTAATTTGATTTTCTTAGTAGGAGTAACGAGTTTGTCTCAAGACGTGTTAGCAGCTGGCCATGGTATTGCGGTTTATGCGGATCCACTATGTCAGTGAGAATTACCCCTAGAGAATTAATATGCTGGCATCTACACACAAATTGAAGAGATTTGTGTCGACTTTTTTAAAGGCAAATATCCCCACTCAAAATAATTATGGTTACACAGATGTCCAGAGTATGGAGTAGGAAACAAGACAATTAAAAAGTCAGTTAAATTCATCTTTTAAAGTGACAATTTTGATGGAAAATTTATTATTCTGTTAGGTATGTCTTTTTATAGTTTATCACCATCACCACCACCACCACCACCACAACGTGACAAGAGGAAGGTGAAGAGAACAGGGGACAGCTGTGAAATATCATGGGCTAGCCCCGGGATTAGTGAATAACCTTGGTGGTAATTTATTTCATACGGCCTAACTTTTCATAAAAGCTTTAGATAATCCCTCTCTCCCTCCCTATCTCTGAATTGCTCTATATATCTTTTGCTGTCTCATCCTTTCTACCCCTCTCTATATATCTGAATCTTTCCCTCTATTTCCTCTGTCTTTGATTATGTCTGCCTGTCTGTCTGTCTGTCTGTCTGTCTGTCTTCCTCATCCTGCCTCTCTGTCTGTCTTTCTCTCGATCTCTCTCTCTGTTTATATGCCTTTCTCTGTCCCTCTCTATGTCTCTCAGTCTGTTGTATTAGTCTCTCATTTTGTCTGCTTCAGTCTCTGCCTATATAAAGTCCACACTCTCCCACCCATCCTTTTATTTTGGTCTTCTCGCTCTCTGCACTTGCTCAGGGAGGTGTTAGCCCTGGGGGGCGGTAGTCCTGGGGGCAGTAACCCTGGGGGCGCGGTAGCACTGGGTAGATCATCGGCTTCCAAGGCAGGAGGTCCGTGGTTTGAGCCCTAACGATTTCGTACCCTACTGGTTGGGTTGGTGTCAGTTTAATGTAACTGGCAGAGTCAGGAGTCATGGTATTCCCGCCCTGCCTCGTGTGTGGCAGCACATGATAACTGTCTGACGTCAGTCATGGGGTCCGCCCAAAACATAGCCTATTATAGTGCTGGCATTGGACGTTAAACCAACTCAACTACAACTACTGTCTCTGCTCTTGCTCTCACCTAGTTTGGCGTCTCCTAAGTCTCAAGAGAGTTCCTCTATGGCAACGGGACTTAGTCGTCACATTATGCCAATACATTGTCTCGACCCATCCAGCAGGCAAAAGCCGTGTCAACCACAGCGATCGAACCCGCAATAATTAGATAAGATTGATTAGTGGACTTCATATTAAATTCCCGATTTAAAAAAATCAAGTTATACAATGGAGTCCAAAATCTTTGTAATGATGCGATTTGAAACTTTCTTGTAAACATTGAAATCGAACTATTTGAAATTTAGCGCTAGTTCACTCCAAATTACCGTGTGTTTTTATGGGGTTTTTATATGCTAATTTTGTTTATTACTTTGCTGTCGATACAACCCAACCTCCAGTTCTTATCTTTCCTTATCTTTGAAAGAAGTTTAAAATTGGCCAGAGTAGTGTTCTCCTCCTGCAAAGGTATTTGGCCGTGATATTATTATGAAAAGAACATTTAACCTCCTTGCTCTCATTGATTGATGGACTTGAAATCAAATTTCCAATTTTTTTCA
>RQTK01001184.1:24577-39577 GCA_003991915.1 Elysia chlorotica | reverse complement strand
ACATTACTCGGAGACATGAGCCCATGTTTGGGAAGACACACAGTGGAACTAATATGTCTTTAAAGAGCGGGTAAGGGAAGAAAGGAGGAAGGGGAAGGGGGTCGGTGGTTTGTATTGGATTAAGAAATTTGATCGGTGGATTAGAACTCCTGTTGAACGGAGAAATATAGAGGAGAGATGGATAAGACTATTGAAAGGAGGAGGAAATTAACGGGTAAAGAACATTATTATAGTATGTAAATAAACGTTAGAGAGAGAGAGAGAGAGAGAGAGAGAGAGAGAGAGAGAGAGAGAGACGAGCGGCGAGAAAAATAAAGTAGTAACCTCCAAAAACTAAACAGCAGTATTTCTATCTTTCGGTTTTCTGTTTAGGGTAGTAAGAACAACAATGTTTTCGACTCGTCTTAAGATTATTATAGATAAAAGGCTTACGACGAGTTTTAAGCTACCGCGACGTTGTACTTGCGACCCTAGTAACCAGTAAAGCACGCTCTCTCTCTCTCTCTCTCTCTCTCTCTCTCTCTCTCTCTCTCTCTCTCTCTCTCACTCTGGTTAGTTAGAGAAGATGGAGTGCCGAGCCAACCAAGGCCAGAAATGACGTGTGCCTGGCTGTAGCCTCACTAGCCTGTGGGGACAGCCAGCATCTAGAGCAATCCGTCACGGCCAAGTGGCTGACCAGTTAACAGCCAAAACAGTAGTAGGTAATTGTACAGCTAACCAGGAGATCGAGACTAGACCCAATTGGAGACCTTGCGAAAATGGGACCCATAGCGAAAACGAAGACGTTAGGTTGGGGAATCTACACCAACAACCAATCACGACTCTATCCTTGGCCAAAGGAGCCAATGATTGATCAGAAAACACTGGATATTTATATTCCTGGGTATTATTATGGCATCCGTTACTAGCGTCGTATAAGGGCAAAGCCTTAAACAGCTTACCAGTTCACCAGCTAACCAGGCTTGGTCGGTAAAGAGAGATCAGCACTGGGATCCAATGGATGTCCTGCCCGAGGCGAAGCTCAAAATCTCGGTTCAAGTCGTCAGTACAAATATTAGAACCCTCTCCTTGTTTGTTTGTCGCTTCGTATACAACGTCATCACTATATAGTCTTTATTTTGGACGGGTCTCAAGACTGACGTCTGGCAGTATTACGTGCTACCACACAGAGACAGTTGTGCAGAGATACCATAACTCCTGTCTCAGCCTGTCATATTGTACTAACACCGATCCAACCAGTACATGACGAAATTGGATAAATACAATGTTGACGGATCGTTGGATTCGAATTAAGCACCTCCCGATTGGGAGACCAACGCTCTACCACCTGTGCCAGTAACTGCGTCAATGGCGTAACGAAGACGATAGGTAAGGGAATCTGTACCAGCGTCAAAATATAGCTCTAGACTAAACATACGGAGCCAATGAACGACTAGAAAACCCCATAATTATGGGCTTATTTATGTCACCTGTGATGGTCGTGTGGAACGCAAAGCTTGTAATATGAACCTAGATCTATATGAGAAAGAGGTTATATATTATGGCCCCTGATCCGACAGGTGGCAGCACCTTTTGTTCAGTAGTGTTCTAAAGCGGAAATAAACACACATTTTCTTAATGTTAATGAGAGTAAAATCATACGTTTACTTTCCATTGCTGCTAAAAATATCGTTTAAAAAACTGATAAGAAAAAACTATTGACTATGTATAGTGGAAAATGAACCAAACTTTGACTCCACGTAAATCAGAAATCTTTTCAACACATTTTTTTTCATTCAGCACATGTATAAATTACTCGCATTTTACGTAATAGTCATAAAATTACTTTACGGCAAAAAAGAGAGATTTCATGTTGTAGGCTATTGGAAAAATGAATCAGGAGTGTTGTAAAACAGTGTTCTCAATTTAAAATACTAAATAAAAACAACAACAACATTTTACTAAACAAATAATAATAGTTATTAAAAGATTGTATTTTAGTTTCGAAAAAAAATAAAAAAAATCAATTGGTAGCCATAATTCAGATCTAGATCTATCGTCTTGTGCGTCTGACTAATAAAAGCTGCGCGTGTCTGCATTTAGTACATTTGTTCTTTAAAAAATGATTTAGAGGATAGTTTTGTTTAATCTTTAAGCTTTTATGGAGTGGTTAAATCTGCCCGAACGGATGTTCAGGTTAAACAACACAGCAAAGCTTAAATGGCTAGCAAACCCTATAAACAAAACTCAACAAACATAGTTCAGCATTCTCTTTTGCATTTCCACCGATACTGTAATGAAATTTCTCATGTTAAATGATTATACAGCACATTAGGGGAAGTGAGCAAACATGGGATCTGGAAAAAACCGGTAGCCGCTGATAAAAGCATCAACACAGAAACACTTGGTTGTTTTCACAGCTTTAATGAAACTCAACACGCATTGATTTAAAACATTTCGTTTAAGTCCTATGACCGAGAGAAGCGTCATTTTGTGAAACATGCCTCATGTCTTGGTCTAGAACTAGATCTATATCTTTGATTGAGGTCAACAAATCGATCACTGTAAAAATGTGATATAAATTCAAAATTATAATAACGATTTTATTATAAAATACAATGAACGATGGAACAATTGAACTTAAAGAAAGACGTTGAAAATTGAACGGATGGTCTATAGCAAAGTAGCAAACAAAGCATTTATATAAAGACAAAGGCTCTACCAACTTCCGAGAACTTAGTCTACTGGGGGTACAATAGCGCCGCCTGGCGAGTAAGCCCTCTTTCTCTCCTCCCCCCTCTCTCTCCCTCTTTCTTTCTCTCTCTCCTCTCTCACTCACTTAAACACAAACACCTTCTCGGGAGAACAGTGGATCAAATAATAATGGGACACAGCAAGACTTTTCTTTATTTGGTTTTGATACATGAATGTATCTATAGGTTCCATCTTCCCGTCTTACTTCAGATATTAATTTCCAATATTGGGATTTTTACATTGGCTGTGCGTGTATGTGTGTTTGGCAAAGAGGAGAGGTTGGTGTGATCTGGATGATAGATAAGAATACGTTGATTTGCTTTAACCACTGACATAGTATTGACACCACTGTTTAAAAAATTAAATAGCCATATTTGTCTAGCATTGTGACTACAAGTCATTTAATTTTTATAGTACATACATACGTTGATTTCGTTCTTGTTATAATCTATAATGATGTTAAAATAAAATTTTGCGGTAAAAATCACATTGATTTTCTTGAATATTACAATTGTTGTGCATTAGGCTAAATTACTTACTTGTCAAGGTGTGTGTATGTGTGTGTTATTTGTTGGACAGGAAGGGGGATGCGGTAGCCCTGGGTTAGAACATCGGCTTCCGACGCAGGAGGTCCGTGGTTCGAGCCCTGGCGATTTCGTCCCTACTGGTTGGATCGGTGTCAATATGACCATCTGAGATAGGGTCATGGTATTCCGCCCTGTCTCGTGTCTCGTATCACTTTTAATTGCCAGACGTTAGTCTTGGGGCTCGTCTACATTATGGCCTTTATAGTGGACGTCAAATCAACTCAAATACAAATGTACAATGAAAGGTCTGGGCAGAGTTAATAGTAGTACCGAATTCTCCATTCAGAGTTAATAGTCATAGATAATTCTCCATTCAAAGTTAATAGTTATACCGAATTCTCCATTAAGAGTTAATACTTATACCGAATTCTCCATTCATAATTTAAAGTTCTACCGATCTCTCCATGTCTAGTTTATATTAATACTAATCCTCCATGCAAAGATTTTAGTTACCCCATATTCACCACGCAGAGTTTATAGTAATGAACCAAATTTTCCATGCAGAGTTTATATTTGTAACGAATTTTTCATTCAGAATTTAAAGTTATACCTAACTATTCATGCAGAGTTAACAGCTTTATGGGTCTTTTCATGCAAAGTTTATAGTTTTATGGAATAGACAATGCAGAATTGATATTGACACATATCTCTCCATTCAGAGTTCATAGTTATACCAGAGACTCTACAATACAGCGTCTCTGGTTATACCGTTCTTTCTATGCATAGTGTATAATAATTATTACACCGATCTATTCATGAAAAGTTTACAGTTACAATACCGAATGTTCCATGGAGAGTTTACATCTATACCGAGTTCTTGCAGAGTTTACAGTTTTATGGAATACTCAACGCAGAATTGATATTGATACAGATCTCTCCATGCAGAGTTCATACAACGTCTCTGGTTATACATGTAACTTTTCTTCTATGCAGTGTTTATTATATACCGATCAACCAATGCGAAGTTTATAGTTACAATACCAACTGCTCTATGCAGAGTTTACATTTGAACCGAAATCTTCATGCAGAGTTTATACTTGATTTTATGGATCAGTTTGTTCCCCTGAGATGGAAGTGTTTTTCATCCCGCCCCCGCGCCCCGTGGTTTACACCAGTCCATGCGACCAAGTTGGAGAAGAGGAAGGCAGAGAGATCTACTTATAAAACTATCGACCAGTATCGAACTGTCCTTTTCTATCAAAGATCTTAGAAAAAGCTAGTCTTAAATCAATTAGAGAGCCACCTCAATGATAACTTAAAAGAAAAATACCAGTCTGCCTACAAAAGTAAGCATAGTACTGAAACTACTCTGTTGAACGCTAATTCTGATAATTATTTTATGCTCAACTGGTCAGGTCAAAACTACCATATTGGCTCTTTTAGAACGTTGAGCAATATTTGATACACTTGATCATCAAATCTTACCAGATCGTCTCCGCATTACCTTTGGAATTGAAGGCGTTGTACTTAAGTGGTTCCACTCCTACATCTCAGATAGGCAGCAAGTTAATACCGGAGACAAATTTTCCAATTCTATCGAAGTGAAATTTGGGGATCCGTTCTCGGGCCGGTTCATTGTACATGCAATCTTTAACGTGCTTATAACACTCAGTTTAATTGGTTTTTTTTATATTAACCATATCGACTCTAGTATGGATTTCTTAAATACTTATGTTACTCATGTATCTTCTTGGACGTCATCTAATAAGTTAAATCTCAATGAAGAAATAAACGGAAATCACCGTCATTGGAACGCCAAACCAATTGAAGAAAATGGAATTATCTATTAAAATCTGCAACCAAAGGATAACGCTAAGTGCATCCGAAACCTAGGTGTCTACATGGATTCAAACTTAACAATAAGCGATAAAAAAACGACAATGCTAACACATGCTATTTATACTTACTTACTTACTTACTTACTTACTTACTTACTTACTTACTTACTTACTTATGCCCATCGCTCCACAAGAAGTATGGGCCGCTGGCGATAGTCCTCCACAGTCCCCGGTCCTGGGCAGCCGTTTCCAATTCTCTCCAGGTCTTCCCCATCTTCTTAGTGTTTGCATCCAGATCAGTTCTCTTCGCCATGTGCTTCTCGGCCGTCCCCTCCTTCGTTTTGCTTGAGGGTTCCACTTTAATGCGTGCCTGCTGATGTTGGTAGCTGGCTTCATCAGATTGAGGAAAATATCCCATATTAGTGTACTTGACCGTCTTGACGACTCATGCTACCAACAAACTTGTATGCTCATTTTTTTGTATTGCCTAGAATTGACTACGTATTTGAAATTTACGTAAAACATGCTATTTATAATTGAGGAGAACATGCCATATTAGATCATACTTGACGACTCATGCCACCAACATGGTCATTTTGTATTGCCTAGAATTGACTATTGCAACAATCACAAGTTATTAATAAGGACACTATTTTACTTGGTTCCTTCTCCACTTTCATTCTCACGAATTATGAGTTGAACTTGATGAGAGGTCGGGAAAGATTTCCAACAAAAGTGGGCTAATCGATCAGTTTCTGGTTTCCACCCTTTTATATTTGTCTATACTCTCTCTGTCTTTTTGTTTTCTGTATTCCTCTCCAATCGCTCTCTCTCTCTCTCTCTCTCTCTCTCTCTCTCTATCTCCCTCTCTTGATGATAATAAACTTTACTTTACAATAGGTATAAATGAAACGCGAATTTTTGGTAGGGTGTCCTGCTTGATGACTTGTGATTATTCTTTATTCTACATCCCTTCTCCCCCCCCTCCCCCCTCCAAAATAAAGTACCTGAGCCTCCCCTTACCTTTTACTCCCCCTACTCCCCATTCCTTCTTTCAGTGTTGTTGTTAACCCCTCAGCTCCAGCCATCAGTCAAAGGATTGTAAGGGGAAGTACAATATTTCTTGTACTAGTACTTCTATAATGCTGTAAGCGACATCAAATTTGGGGAATCTTATTGATTTAGTGCCACAGATGTACGCCTACATCGCGGTGTAGATTAGGGGAACAGGGAAACGTAAAAATGAATGGGTCTTTAATTACTGCTACTAGTCCACCATGAATACCAACCAGATTGTCCACCTCCAACTCGCTCTTTCTCTTTTTTCTCTCCCAATTTTTTTCATTCTTCGTTCCTCTCTCTCTCTCTCTCTCTCTCTCTCTCTCTCTCTCTCTCTCTCTCTCTCTCTCTGTCCCTCTCTTTGTCCCTTCCTCTCACACTCTATTCCTCTTCCTCCTCTATTCTTGTCTACTCTCTCTCTCTCTCTCTCTCTCTGTCCCTCCCTTTGTCCCCTCCCCTCACTTCCCTCTCTTTGTCCCTTCACCTCACACTCTATCCCTCTTCCTCGTCTATTCTTGTCTACTCTCTCGCTCTCTCTCTCTCTCTCTCTCTCTCTCTCTCCTCTCTCTTCTCTCTCTCTCACTCACTCATTCTTCCACTTTTTTGCATACTTTCTACCTTCCCCTCACTCTATCCTCCATACTCCTATAAAATTATTCTCATCTACGTTTTCTCCCACTTCCCCCACTTACTTCTAGGTCTCTCTCATATTCACGTCTCCTGCATCTCTCTACCCTCTCCCTCTATCTTTTTTATTTTCTTTACCCCTCCTCTCTCTCTCTCTCTCTCTCTCTCTCTCTCTCCCTCCTTCCCTCCCTCCTACTCTCTCCCTCCCCTCCCTCTGTTCATCTTGACCCAAGAAGCGCTCACTTAGTTATCTAAATGTACTGTACAAACAGATCCTTTCCCCAGAGCTATCCGCAGATAGTAGACTTGGTCACGTTTTGCTACTGTTCACACTAAAGAAGTCACGTCTATGGACAGTTCGAACCATGATCTATGACTATGAGTGTGTTTTTCAACAGAGTAGCGATGAGCCAGTAACTGTTGGTACCGGGCCCATGTTTACATCTCATACAGTAAACATTTATTTATACAATATTCTAGGAATTTCCGTAAGGCTGACGGCCTAATGATATTATTAGAGAATTGAAACCAACCCTTGTTAATATCACACAGGTAGAAGAAGAGGTAGGAAAATATTATTAAGCTTTAAGCTGAGCGAAGAAACCTAATAGGCATGAGGAAATAAAATAAGATAGATAGATAATTATATAGATAGATAGATCGCGTGATTGAAAGATGATTAGATACATAGGTAGATAGATCGATAGATAAAATGACAGATAGGTAGATGAAACAGGCAGATATATAAAATATAACTTGATAGATTGCTAGGTTAGATGGTAAAGCAAAATATTTTGTCAGTCTATGACAAAGTAACATAATTATTGCTACAGTCTATGGTGAAGTAATATGTTTCAACAATCTACGATAAAGTAACATAGGCCTATTCCTATAGTCTATGATAAAGAAACATGTTTCTAAAGTATATGGCAAAGTAACGTGTTTCTAACGTTTCTTTTCTGCGTACCTAAATTAAGACGTTTCTACTCTTTTTGTTCTATCTACAGTAAAGTGTAACATCTTTTTACTGTTACGCTTTGTCTGTGTTTGAGTGACGAATGTTTGTGTTTTTCTTTTTTGTCTGTGTTAAAGTAACATATTTTTGTCTTTTTCTTTTTGTGTGTGGTAAAATAAGATGTCTTTACTGCTTTATGTGTTACGCTGTGTTAAAGTACCATGTCTCCGTCTTTTTCCTTTCCTTTGGCAAAGTAACATGCTTCCTCTGTTCTTTATTCTGACTACGGTAAAGTAAACCTTTCTACCATCTACGATGAAGCATCATCGTTTTTCTGTTTTCTATCCTGTCTATGGTAAATTATCATGTTGCTACTGTTTTTCTTTTTTGTCTGTTTTAAAGTAACATATTTAAAAAAAATTCAGATTTCCGTTTTTGTGTGTGTGTAGTAAAGTGATATATTTCTGGGTTTTTTGTTTGTGCCTGTGGTAAAGTAACATGCTTCTACTTTTTTCTGTTTTTCTACAGATGTGCAGATCTACGCTTGGAACACCTTAAAGTACAGACTGAAGACCTCTCGGGAATAGAAAAAACAAAACAAACAACAACTACTGATATCCTTCCAACTGAAACATAGGTCTGATGCTATATTTATCTAGAAATCTGTACCTGTTTTATCTTCGCACTGGAATGTCTCCAGCCACTTAGCTGAAACATTTCCAACTACCAAACGTACCCTTCTGATGATGAAGCGGGATCAGGATTTGGATCTTTACCGAAGCGTTGCAGTTTGATTGCAGCCTAACCATCATTCCCGAATCAGCACCATCAACAACAACAACAACGTCGCCCTCCACCACCATTACCGCAATGTTGCTGCGGCTGTGGATTTTTACCTGAGAGTTGCCGTTTGACATCAGTCTAAGACATCAATACCACTACCAACCCAACAACAACAACAACCACGACGACAAGCACTACTACCGCGATGTTGCTGCGGCTATGCAGCTCCGCCCGGCGCCGCTGGAAGGCGCTTCTCGCGGCGCTCTTGCTGATGGTCGTGGCGCTCAACGCCGTTGTCTTCGTTAGCGTCCCCGGGGTCAGCCGGTACAGAGCAGAGGGCAGAGGTCATAGGTCACAGGTCAAGGACACGGAGCAGGTCCGAGGTATCAGGGGGGCGTCTCATCTACAGGTGCGTCTCTTTGTGTGTCTGCCCGATTGTCTTTCTGTCTGGTCGCTTGTCTGTCTGCCTGACTGATTTTTGTCTGTATGTCTATGTGTCTGTCTGCGTGTATGTCTATCTGACTGTCAGTCTGTCTGTCTGCGTGTTTGTATATTTGCTTGTCTGTCTGTTTGCCCAGTTAACTTTCTGTCTGGTCCCTTGGCTGTCTGCCTGACTGGTTTCCTGTCTGCCTGTGTATGTGTCTTTCTGCTTATATATCTACCTGCCTGTCTGCCTTTCAGTCAGTCTGTCTGTCCGTCTGCGTGTTTGTATGTTTGCTTGCCTGTCTGTTTGTATGTCTGCTTGTTTGTCTAGTTGTCTATCTGTGTGTATATCCGCCTGTCACTATGTCCACCTGTCCCTCTGCCTGTCTCCCTGCCTATTTTTCTATCTCTGTGTTCATATCTCTTTTTGTCTGTCTTTAATTTTCTTTTTTTTTTGTCTTTCGATTTTTATCTCTGTCTGTCTTCCTACCCATATACCTAAGTTTCTGCTCGTCTCTCTGTCTTTCAACGTCTGTTTGTTTTTACTGACTGTCTGTTTGTACCGATTTCTTTTCTGTCTGCCTCTCTCTCTCTCTCTCTCTCTCTCTCTCTCTCTCTCTCTCTCTCTCTCTCTCTCTCTCTCTCTCTCTCTCTCTCTCTCTTGAATTTCCAATGTACGTCTGTTTGTGTCTCTATCTGTCCGCACTACTGTCCGCTTGTCTGTCTATTGTCTGTGTGTATGTGTGTCCGTCTTTTTATAGCGTGCCATTGATGACTTGTGCTTTTGCCAACAAATCTCTACGTGTTAATTTTTTCTATGCCTGTGTAAACCAGTGTTGATCAGTGTTTCGTTTTTTTACACATTACATCTGCATTTTGTCTACGTCTGTAGGGACTGAAATTCTGGCATGTACTTTACACATCAAATCTGAATTTTGTCTGTACGGAGTACTACGGACTATTGCTAGCCTAGCATGTACACACACAATCTCTATTTGTGAGGCAACCAGGGTGAATCGGACATAAAAATACAAAATACAGAGTACAGAATACAGAAATCTTTATTCATCCCTCAAGGGGAAATTAAAGTACACTCTCTTCATACAAACAACGAAATCATAAAGAATAAAACGATATGAAAATAAAAAGGTAGAATTTCTACATTACGATCAAGAATACTATACATACTTTATAAATAATAATGTCACAATATCACAGCTCGAGTTACTTCAGGAGTTATTAACAGTGTGGTAAAAAACACCAAAAAACACTTTATTAGGTTGGAAAAATTATGACTATTATTTCTAGAGCCAGAGATATTCAATTTAATCTGAAAAGGATACACACACACACACACATGGTCGGTGTCAGTATAATATGGGCGGGCGAAACTAAAGTCTAGGTCTCCCCGCACTGTCTCTAAGTGACAGCACGTAAAATTGCCAGACGTTAGTCTCGAGGCACATCTGCAACATAGCCTAAAATAATAATATTGACTTTGGACCCCAAGCAACAAACCCTGACTCAAACACATGAAGTGTCGATAGTGTAGGTTCACACCTTTGCTGTATTATGGATCTCCTTTCTCACTTTCAGGGTTTGTTTACAGATGGTTCCCGGCTGCCATCTGTCACACAAAAACCCTCTGGCTTGTTTGATCTTTACTTGAGATCGTTCGAACTAATAACCATAAAGAGCTTCTTCCTTTCCGCATCCTAAAACCCTCTTTTTATTTTATTAAGATAGGAGTAAAATGACTTGTTGGCAACAGCTTCGAAAAAAATCAGCACTTCATTAACAATTCGGGATCGTATAAGCTGAAGCCAGTTACAAATTCGAAAAAAGGATATGTCTTGGTGTGTGTATGTGTTTGTGCGTTCGCCCACACGCTATGTTGCACGATATGTAAATATTTTCTGTGTCAACAAAGGAATGATGTGTGTTGATACTTTGTTTCCGCCTGAAAAATACTTACTTGGTATAGTTTGCATTGATTGTAACGCATAAGTAAATGACAGTTTTAGTTAGGTAAATACCGCCTGGACACAATCAATGGCTCACAATTGCGAGGTCTAGCAGATGTTTCAAGGTAAAGTCCAAGTTGAGGATTGTCGATCACAGATTGCTATTAATAGAAATCTGTGTTGTCGACAAAGCTAATCCCTGCTCGCCACCTTCTACCTATGTATAGCACGGGACACAATGGCACGAACCTACGTATATATCTGATCATAATGTGGTGGGTCCACGTCGAAGGGAAAGGCCTTAGATAAATATCACATATCCAGTATTATTATTAAGATCAATGTATAATCATCGTTAATCTCGATGTATCGATTGATCTCAGAAACAGCCGGGAGTTAAACCAGAGGCTAAAATTGGACGTTTCACAAAAAGAGCGCACATTGCTTTCGATACGGCGTATGTTGGCGTGATGCGTTCTCAGTCTATTTCTTTATTGAAGTTAAGACGGTTGACCAACCTTCAGACATAGCTTTTACTACATAGATTTAAAAAAAAGTAATCTACTTCAGACCCCAATACGCAAAATTCTGCCCGTGAAACCTCCCATTGTATTTCACTGTCTGGTCAAATTGTGACGTGTCCCTGAGCTGCAGACTGAAGCATTTCCGAAAAAGGACGTGAAGCTTTTCTTTTTCTTTTCTTTTTAGGTGAGACAGTTGGAAATACAGGACCTACATGACAGGAGGAAACCCTCTCCTTCTCTTTCTTTTTCTCCCTTGTCAGCTATGTCTCTGTCTGTCTGTCTATCGCTATACGACTATTTCTCCTTCTCTCTCTCTCTCTCTCTCTCTCTCTTTTTTTCACACACACACTCTCTCTCGTGTACTTAACCTCTCCATCTCCCCCTCACTTGTTTTTTTTCCTCTTTCTCCCTGTGTCTGTTTGTCTGTCTGTCTGTCTGTCTGTCTGTCTGTCTGTCTGTCTGTCTGTCTGTCTGTCTGTCTGTCTGTCTGTCTGTCTGTCTGTCTGTCTGTCTGTCTGTCTGTCTGTCTCTCTCTGCCTCTCTCTCTCTCTCTCTCTCTCTCTCTCTCTCTCTCTCTCTCTCTCTCTCTTTTTTTTTCTCTCTCTCTCCCTCTCCCCTATTCTCGTTCTCTGTATCTCTCGCTCTATTTATCTTTCAAGGTTGTATGTCTTAGTGCAGGAGTGGAGACCCATCCTTTTACTGCAATCAAGAAGGCTAGTTTACCTCTTACGTCATATATGCACCCAATTTGTCGGCACATACACAAACACTCACACAGAGCGATAAGATGCCTGAGTGCTTGAATGACTTAAGAAGGGCTCTCAAAAAACTTTCGGATTGCAATTATATTTCTATTTCATTAACCTCCTTTGACTCAAAATCTTTTTGTCATTATTTTGATATGGACAGCCAATATTATAATTTCGCCTTGGTCGAGACAGATGGGACAGAAACCCAGACGCGCTAGCTCCGCAATTAATGAAGTCAGTGGACCAAGCATTATGGGTAAAGATTAAAAAGGAAACAACAACTTCCTACTTCCGCTGCGTCGTCATGGCAACTGGCCACTGCGTATATGCAGATTGTCCACGCCTGATGAGATCAGTGCGGGGAGTTCGATTATCAGTAGATCGGTAGATCGCGATTGATTTTATCGCGGGAGATTCCAGACCAGTGCCGCTCATCGATACTCGTAATGAGGGGAGCGGGGGTGTGGATTGGGAAGGAGCGGGATGGGGGGATGGTGTGTAAAGATAAAGGCACGGTGGGGAGGGAGGGTCTGTTCATGGGTGTAAAGTTATGTGTATGCGTGGGATACTCATTAAAAAACGATAAGGACAAAACAACAAAAAATAACAATTCAACAATTTCGATAAAGCAATGATATCGAAGACTGACTTTCCCATTGAAAAATTAGACAATTCAAGGCAATATTGTTGTTAACCCTGACACTGGCGATTGAAGCTTGGAGATTGAGTGACGCCAAATGCTTGAACTGGTCATAGTTAGTAGTCCCAGAATGTTTGACTCATGATAAAGAAATGAGGAGAGCTGAACAGAAAAATAAATTGATGCATTCAATTGAAGTAATTATCATAAAAGACAACAAAAAATCAAAACAAAACAAACCACCATCTGGTAATCATAAAAGATAAATCATTGAATTAGATGGGTAGGTGGAAGGTATGGCTAGCTGGCTCAAGTTGCATCACATTATACTGATACCGACCCAACCAAAAAGGGCGAAATTCGACAAACAAATTTGCCCGATCATGGTTTTCGACCCCTGAACGTTTCAATCGGTTGACCGATGCCTTACCACTTCGCCAGTTTGCCCCTCGAATGTACGGTCCCATTTTATAATCCCTTTGATGAGACTGGAAGGCCAAAAATAATGGTGTAACGGTATTTTCTCTCCACTCGGAAACAATTCCTATTAAAAGTCAACAGGGTATCGATTGTGAATCACTTACACCTAAAACATTGTTTGTGACCGAGTTTCGCAACCCTGATTCCGGATCCGGCCTGATCGGTCGTCAACTAGCGGGGTATTAACAATGCTGATTCTGTGTCCACTGTAATTAAGTGAAATCGGAAAAAATTCTATCCGTTAACTCTCCTTTTTTGGCAAGACTAAGAGATAAGATCTCAAAATCACTGAGAGTGTTATTTTTGTTTATACACTGTACATGTTTATCTTCAACGGTTGTTTTTATGTTTACCCTGTTTTTCGCGGATCTATTCTGTTTATTCTTGATTCCCCATTTTCATGTTTACATTAATTTTGTTGTTGTTGTTGTTGTTGTTGCTGTTGTTGATGATGATGTTGTTGTTATTGTTATTGTTATTGATCCAGCGAAGTATGGGCTTTCGCCTACATTAGTTTAGTTCAAAACGTAGGCCGTATCTGTGGATACGTTTTTTTTCTGTGATTTTTTGTGTATATTTTGTTTTTACCTGTTACCATGTGTTTATGGCAGTACTTGTTTACTTGTAAACTATTCTTTTTTTTAGCTTGTCTGTTTTTATTGTTTATTTAATTTGATTTTCCCTGGTCCATTTGTTTTGAGTATTTTTGTATGTGTTTCACATTGAATTGATTCCCTTAATCCGCAAAACAAAAAGAGAGAGGAGGCTGGAGGGAGGGAAAAAGAGATTGAGAGAGAGAGAGAGAGAGAGAGAGAGAGAGAGAGAGAGATAGAAAGAGGTCAACTGACATGGAAGATGGGCTTTATCTGAGACCTAGTTTGTTTTAGGTGGGTTTTCTTTTCCACTGCAACCAACCTTCGCCTCATCCCTATCCACTTTTCCATTCATTTTAGAAAAATATAAACGTATCGATATTCCATTGAGGAAACAACCATAAATTGCCACGACACATCTTTTATTGGAAGAGGATACCACTTGGCTCTTCAAAACAAATTTGATAACCATTAATATACGTTGTATTACATGTTGTTGCTTCGCTACCGGCATTATATACAAAGTGTACAGACGGCGCTAGAGAAAAAAGCTTAAGCCTCTAACCAAAAGCTGAACATTACAATAACAATTGCCTAAGTTCTATTATTCAAGCCTTTATAACTATTTTATATCCTTCCTTTGATGCTGAAATATTTCTCTCCACTCGGAAACAATTCCTTTTCAAAGTCAATGGGGTATTAATTGTGAATCAATGACACCTCAAACATTGTTTGCTGATTGAGTTTGGCATCCTTGATTCACTTGCCGGTCGGATGAGCCGTCATATAGCGGGGAACATTAATTTTGTTGTTGTTGTTATGGTGGTTGTTGTTATTGTTGTTATTATTGATCCAGGGATGTATGGGCTTTAGCCTACATTAGATAGTGATTGATTTTATCGCGAGAGATTCCAGACTAGTGCCGCTCATCGATACTCTCAGCAGCAGTAGTAGTAGTAGTAGTAGTAGTAGTAGTAGTAGTAGTAGTAGTAGTAGTAGTAGTAGTAGTAGTAGTAGTAGTAGTAGTAGTAGTAGTAGTAGTAGTAGTAGTAGTAGTAGTAGTAGTAGTAGTAGTAGTAGTAGTAGTAGTAGTAGTAGTAGTAGT
>RQTK01001184.1:11917-24325 GCA_003991915.1 Elysia chlorotica | reverse complement strand
TGGCTTAACTAATGCAACTTTAAAAGAATCAGGGACGAATCCCTCTTTTAGTGATGTATTGATTATTTTAGTTATGTTTGGTAGAAGCTCATCGATGCAATCAATTAAAAGAGAAGTCGGAAGAGGGTCTAGATCACAATGTTTACAAGGGGCTTTCAGAATTAATGACTTAATAAACTTTTGAGAGACTTCATGAGAAAATTCTAAAGATTGTCTTTTCTTTGTATTACTGTGTTCTCAGATTATGCGAAAAGGCTTGGACAAAAGCACGGCGGACAACTCTAGCGGGCTGCACTATGTGGAGGGCATTCCCTTTCTCGACCCTAAACACTCTGACCGCAAAGCATGGAAAGACTTCCTACATGGAAGCTCGTTCCAGGACCGTAAAAAGGTCGCCGGCTTCGTCTATAACGACAACACGGATAATAAAGATGATATTGACGACACTCGCCGCTACCGGGATAAAGAGGAGATCGAACCGGAGTCCCAGGAGCGAGACGCTAAGGGCGAGATCCATCTCCGTGACTTTCCGGAAACGCGCGAGCGGGCTCCGAAAGTTGTCAGCGGATCGGCTCAGGACCCAGGTCGCAAGATCAAAGTGGGAAGGAATTACAGCTTGGCGGAGGTCGATCAGCTGGTCAAGATGTTCGAGTCCAGGTATCAAGGATCGCCGCTCGTTGCGGACAGATCGACCAGCTACACCAAGTTCGTGAGTCGCCTGCAGGAGGGCACACAGTGGGGCCCCAGGCTTGAGGAGTTTGCCAACCAGAAAGGGTAAGCATAATGTGCTTAGTGGAGGAAAATGCCTGGCTAGTTTGCCTACCAGAGAAGGTAAGCATAAGTACTTAGTGGAGGAAAATGCCTGGCTAGTTTGCCAACCAGAAAAGGTAAGCATAATGTGCTTAGTGGAGGAAATTGCTTAACTAGTTTGTCAACCAGAGAGGGTAAGCATAAGTGCTTAGTGGAGGAAAATGCCTGGCTAGTTTGCCAACCAGAAAAGGTTAGCTTAAGATAATTAGTGGAGGAAAATGCCTGGCTAGTTTGCCAACCAGGGAGGGTAAGCATAAGGTGCTTAGTGGGGGAAAATATCTGGCTAGTTTGCCAACCAGAAAAGGTAAGCATAATGTGCTTAGTGGGGGAAAATATCTGGCTAGTTTGACAACCAGAAAGGGTAAGCATAAGGTGCTTAGTGGAAGAAAATGTCTGGTTGGTTTTCTAACCAAAGAAAGTAAGCATAAGTGCTCAGTGTAGGGAAAATGCCTAACTAGTTTGCCTACCAGAAAGGGTAAGCATAAGTGCTTAGTTGAGGAAAATGCCTAACTAGTTTTGCCAACCAGAAAGGGTAAGAATAACATGCTTAGTGGAGGAAAATGCCTGGCTAGTTTGCCAACCAGAAAGGGTAAGTATATGACTCTCAGTGGAGGAAAATGCATTACTAGTTTGCCAACCAGAAAGGGTAAGCATAGCTGCTCAGATGAGGAAAATGCCTGACGAGTTTGCCAACCAGAAACGGTTAGCATAAGGTGCTTATTGGAAAAATGCCTGGTTAGTTTGCCCACCAGAAAGAGAAAGCATAAATGCTTAATTGGAGGAAAATGCATGACTAGTTTGCCAACCAGAAAGGGTAAGCATAAATGCTTAGTGGAGGAAAATGCCTGACTAGTTTGCCAACCAGAAATGGTAAGCATAACATGCTTAGTGGGGGAAATGCCTGGCTAGTTTGCCAAGCAGAAAAGGTAAGCTTAAGGTGCTTAGTGGAGGAAAATGCATTACTAGTTTTGCCAACCAGAAAGGGTAAGCATAAGTGCTTAATTGGAGGAAAATGCCTAGCTAGTTTGCCAACCAGAAAGGGTAAGCATAAAGGGTAAGCATAAAATGCTTAGTGGAGGAAAATGCCTGGCTAGTTTGCCAAGCAGAAAGGGTAAGCATAATGTGCTTAGTGGAGGAAAATGCCTAGCTAGTTTTGCCAATCAGAAAAGGTAAGCTTAAAGTGCTTAGTGGAGGAAAATGCCTGGCTTGTTTGCCAACCAGATAAGGTAAGCATAAGTGCTTAGTGGAGGAAAATGCTTAACTAGTTTGCCAACCAGAGAGGGTAAGCATAATGTACTTAGTGGAGAAAATGCCTGGCTTGTTTGCCAACCAGAGAAGGTAAGCATAAGTGCTTAGTGGAGGAAAATGCTTAACTAGTTTGCCAATCAGAGAGGGTAAGCATAATGTGCTTAGTGGAGAAAATGGCTGGCTAGTTTGCCAACCAGAGAGGTTTAGCTTAGAGTTTGCCAACCAGGTGAGAAAGGGTATCGGTAAGCACAGGTTTGCCAACCAGACAGGGTAAGCATAGATGGCGCTCAGTGAGTGTGTGTATGTGTGTGTGATGTGTGTGTGTGTGTGGAAAAGTGTGTGTGTGTGTGGGGGGGGGTGGTGATGACCAGATAGGGTCAGTTGGGATTAAGCGTACGATGGGTGAGTTTACCAACCAAAATGGGCAAGCCTAGATGGCACTCAAATTTGTATTCTTTTTGTTGCCAATCTGAATAAAACTGTACGGATAGTGCTAGTGGAGCTCAGTGGGGGCCAAGGCATGGGATATCTGCTAATTGGAAAGGTTTAGCATCAGGGGGCGCTCTGTGTAGAGATTTGCGGAGTTTGTTAACCAAAAAGAGTAAACACAAACGTCACTTTTTGAAGCCCCTATGCAAGTATGACTCTCGGAAAGATTCGTAAGGCGCGTAATAATTATGTGTTGGTACTCGTCGTTAATAATGTTTTTTTTTAATTTTTATGTCACTGTCGCTTGTAAAAATGCAGCGATAGTCCTTAATAGCAGTCCTAGTTTTTAACTTTACAAAATCACCTTGGGATGAACAATTGACTAGCTACTTGCACATTTAGATTTTAACGAGAAAAAAAATATAATTACAAGAACGGCAAGATTTAGGTTATCTATCTCCAGGGCGATGAAAACATCAGAAAAAGAAACGCAAGCGGGAGAGAGTAAAAGAGAAAGATATAGAGAGATAGATAGATAAAAAGATAAATAGATAGATAGGTGGATAGAGAGAAAGATAGATAGATAGAGAGATAAGCAGACAGACAGACAGAAACTTAGATAGAGTAGGAGAGGGAAAGAGAGAAAGACAGAGAGAAAGAGGGAGAGATACATAGAGAGATAAAGAGAGATAGAGAGAGTGTGAAAGAGATCCGCCATGGGTTAAAATCACCTAGGCTCCCCTAAGGGATCATATACTGCAATCAGTAGTGTCCTCTTTAGAGGGAGGGAGAGCATTTTTCCCTCTCTCCGGGTTTAACGTCTCCTATGTTCCCCTGGGGGATCTTATACGGCGACAGGCAATCAGTAGTGCAATGAAACTGAGCACTAAGTACCGCCCTGACTTATGTTTTGCTAGCCTGTCCCGCATTAGTGCATGTACCCACAATCCGCTATTGATCCCTCTGGGGGCGGGGACGGAGACTCGGACTAAGTAAAGGTCTGGGCTTGGGTCACTAAGGTGGTCAGTCAATGCGTGAGGGTGAAAGGCCAACAGTAGGCTGATCTGCAATCAATACACAGCCCTCTAAATCTAATGTTACAAAATCTGAAAACACAGGCTGTACGATCCGCACGACGTTAACGAAAGACGTAATCACGTCCATTAGGCCTGGGATATTCTGATAGCTCATTGGTTCCGTAAGTCTAGGATATAGCTATGATTGGACGCTGGAGCAGGTTCCCTTATCTGTCGTCCACGTTTTCGCTACAGGCTCCGTTAACGCAAGGCCTCTAACGCCAGAGAGCTGAAAGTTGTGCATAAAGAGATGTTGACTGAAACATTTGGCTAGGAGGCTCGAATTACCTATATGTACCTTGCTTTTATTCTCACTGTAGAGAGGCAGTGACATTACCTGAAGAGACAGGAGGGTAAGATACATACAGAAAACGGAGGAGAAGAGAGAGAGAGAGAGAGAGAGAGAGAGAGAGAGAGAGAGAGAGAGAGAGAGAGAGAGAGAGAGAGAGAGAGAGAGAGAGAGAGAGAGAGAGAGAGAGAGAGAGAGACACACAGAGAATTAAAAGAGGAAGAGAGAGAACGATACAGAGAGATATAGAAACAGAGAAAGCGAGAGAAATAGACAGAGAGAGGGAGGAAAGATTATATACATGTATTATCGAAATGGAACAGAGACCCCCTAGCTTGTTGTTTTCCCTCAGTCCTGGCCCCACACGAGCTTTTGACCATCGATCTAGTGGTCAGGGGCGGATCGATAATTCTAGTCACACTGTTCTCCTCTTAATTGGGGAGCATCGTCGCTTGAGCGGAACAAAATCTGGGTGTGACAGCGCCATTCATCCGTTGTGGGCAAGGCGTCCAAAAATAGAAGGCAAAGTAACCGAAATATACATAAACTAGCAGCAAGAATCAAAGTGAGCCATATTAATGAACATCTTCGTGTCGCGCTGCGCAACTATATTATTTAGCAATAATAGATATCAAATAACCAATCATTTAATATGAATTTCCAAAATAACTCGAAATAGTGCACACATAGATAGGACAGTTTACATTTTTGCAGTGTAGGCTGATTGTGTGGGCTGAAAAATACTCTCTAAGCATCGCTCTGTCCTATCTATGCTTAAAATTAAAGGAAATAAAATTACTTTTATCCTTGATGTATTAAAATCTTTTCAGTTCTTTCAATTCGGTGACTTGGCCTTCTATTTTTGGACGCCTTGGTTGTGGGGGAAAACACGGAACGGTTAGAGCGAGAAGAGCGGGGGTTCTTAATATTTACACAGTGGCTTCCCCTTGCGATAGAGTTTTGAGTTATGTCACCTGTCAGCGGTTTCTATATGTATACCTTTTTAAGCTATAACTAGCCAAGTAGGCTTATCATGTATTGATCTGTGGATGACCCTGTGGTAAATCCATAGAGTCGTTAAACTAACATGGTTACAGCACAATTACCTCCCCCCTTCTCCCTACCTTCAGCTCCCGAATTAAATCCTGACCATTTTTAGACCTGCCTTTTTTTTTGCCATGTTATTAACAGACAATGTTATAGATGCCTTACGATAACATGGCCGTTAGCGAAAATGAAGACGGCAGATACGAGAGGCGTTTAATAATAACCTTATCCTATACTTACGGAGCCAATGTGCGATCAGAAAATTCGATACCTGAGGGGCGTAATTATGTCATCCGTTAACGTCGTGTGTATCATAAAGCATGTAATGCACCTACAGTGTATTTAGAGTCTGAGTTCCATAGGTTATCACAATCTTGTACTTTAGTGTGGCATCTGGATTCCTGCATACTGTTTTATTACACAGTGGTGCACATAATTATAGCTACAGTGACCCATATTTTAGTGTCACACATTGCTCTAGTCTAACGTGACATATTGGGTTCCCATAATAATATAGTCACCCATATTCTCACACAATGAATGCAACGTGACACAGGGGTTCTCACAATTAGGGCATTTAACATGACAAAAAATCAGGGGGCCCGCGGTTCGAAACCCACGGTCGGATAAAATTAACGCATTAGTCCAATTTTGTCCCCTACTGGTTGGATCATTCTCTGTATAATATTACCGGCTGAGACAGGAGCCATGGTATCCCCGCACCGCCTCTGTGTGACAGCACCTAAAATTGTCAAACATTAGTCTCGGGATCCGTCCACAAAACGATCTTATTGCTCATAGTTGAACGTTAAGACACCAACTCACGCACTGACTCGTGACAACAACCATGTAACGTGTCACTAAAAGTAACTCGAAACTTGGCTTTTGCACATGTGTTCTCAAACAGTACACTTAATGTGACATATATGCGTTTTCTGCGCACTGTATGAAACGTAATTTTTGTGTGTTTTTGTGTCCACCCCTGGACTTATCGGACTGCCTGTAGTACGAGTCTCAGGTTTTGATATACATACTTGGGCTCAGAGCAAAAACAAAGACGATAGGTGAGGGGTGCCCAATCAAGGCACGAAACTGTCCTAGAGATTCGAATTCGCGAAGTCAATAAGCGTTCAGAGAACCCTAGGCACCTGAGGCGTGGTTATGTCACCAGTAATCGTCGTGTGGTTTGCAAAGCCTGTAATATAGGAACAACATATGTTACTACTACTAGTCCTGGTCTGACCTAAACTTCCTGATATATCTCTCTGTCTGTACAGGAGGCGAGCCTGGGAGCAGTTCCACCACGGGATCCGACAGCATGCGCTCTATCTCCCCACCGAAACGTACGTGAACAAGCTGATGGCGGACCTTCAGGACACGGAAATCGTCGATGTTGGTATGTGATGCTGATGCAGCTGCCGCTGCTGCTGCTGCTGTTGTTGTTGTTGTTGTTGTTGTTGTTGTTGTTGCTGTTGTTTTTGGTGATGGTGGTTTTATTATTTTGTTGATGATGTTGTTGATGTTGGTAGTATTTTTGTATACCTTGCTGCTGCCGCTGTTGCTGTTATTGTTGTTGTTATTATTTTTTTGATAATGCTACTCATACCAGTGTAGAGGACGGTGGTAGCATGTGATGAAAATTGATCGCCGACCTCATTAAGTTGAAGATGATGATGGTTCTGATGATGAAGGTGATGATGATAGTGATAAGGATGACGATAATGCGACGATGATGATGATGATGATGATGATGATGATGATGATGATGATGATGATGAGATGATGATGATGATGATGATGATGATGATGATGATGATGATGATGATGATGATGATGATGATGATGATGATGATGATGATGATGATGATGGTAATGAAGAAGATTATTACTGAAATTATAATGTCGATTATGATAGATGTAGGTGTTTGAGTTATGTTAAAGCTGGTTCCAGGTGGAGAGGAACAATTTATATCTTTATGTAAAAATTGTCATGGCTTTGAAAGGAAAAATATTAATACTTATACACGTAATACTAATGAGGCTGTATTTATCACGCCGCACTGAGCATCAAAGGCAGAATTTCATCCCCTAGACAGTTTGACAAGAAAAAGCTGATCATTGCACCTGTTTGGGGACCCAGTTTGGACTAAACGGTTTCTTACGTTTAACAACTTAGCGATCAAGCCTTAAGAAGGGGAAGTGTTTCCATTCTATGTTAGTTTTAACCTCTGTGAAGGATTCTAATGGTTAATCATCAGCTCAAAGCTCATCAAGTTTATTCTTTCCTAAATGAAAATAAGATGAAGATGAAAGAAAGCAGTTTTCGCCATCAAATGAGGTATTAATGTTTCCATTTAAAAACTAGCAATTAAAAAAGTAATATATATTATACTCTACAATTTCGCTTGTCATAGCTATATGTCGTTCTAAATTTTAAATGGCGACGTTCTACTGTGGGTCGCAAATACAATGTTGCGGTAGCTTACAACTCGTCTCAAGCCTTCTTATTTGTATATCTTAAGACGAGTCGTAAGCTTACCGCAATGTACTTGCGACCCTATGTTATATGTACAGTGAAGAATGGTTTCCCGCCTTGCGCAGTCGCAGTGAAGCATCACTGTCACGCATGTCTGTTTTTTTTTAATTTCCAGAGCAAAAAGAAGGAGGCACCCAGATCAAGCTGATGATCACGTGCAAGGATGAGGGCCAGGCTCTCTTCAAACCCATGAGGTGAATTATCTTTATCCATATTTATTTCTATATTTATCCTTATAGTAACTCTCACAAAGGGCATTTTCATTTCAGACTCATGAGAAGAGGGATGGCAGGAAAACAAACAATCTTAGAATTATCTGTGGCTGTAAATCTTAAAATCTCAGCCTAAGTCCAAATAATCTTGAAACTTACACCAACCTCAGCTCCGATAGTGATCTTCCCAAGGTCAAGGTTGAACCTGCACTTGGTTAGGACTAGGTTCTCTTTAAATCTGTATGACATATACTTTCATCAAATGTTTTAACTTGTGAGATAGAATTGTGGAAACTGTGGAAACCAATCAGTGTCATTTGTGTGACTTTTTCGACTCAGAACAAATAGATGCCTTGCGATATCCGGCCCATATCAAAAAATTTATGAAGACGATAGGAAATGGAATATGCATCGATAGAGCGTTGGTCTCTGAATCGGAAGGTTCCCGGTTCGAAACCCTAGATCGGTCAAACATTGAGTGTCTGATTTCGTCCGCTACTGGTTAGATCGGTGTCGGTATAATTTGGTCGGCTGCGACAGGGGCCATAACATCCCCACACTGCCTCTGTCAAGGTGGCAGCTTGCAAAGTTGTCAGACGTTAGTCTAGGGATCCGCCCACAATATAGACTATATAGTGCTGACGTTGAATTTTAAGCAACCAACTCGACTCAACTCACCTCAAAACCTGTGGATCTAGGCTAGCACAGGTCAAGCCTGCCTGGCAAATCCGTAAAGACAGCTTTCTCGCTGTAAAAGAGAGTGTCGCTAAGGAAAATGGCACATTCCTTCCAAATGAGACCTCCGAATATTACACGACGATATAACTACATTTATACTTCATTCTACATGTAAAATTCGTCTAATTTACCAGTTATATCATACTTTATTGTCTAGTGAATTGCACAGTCTCTGATAAAGGGGGGCGCGGTGGTCTAGGGGTAGAACATCGGCTTCCGGCGCAAAAGGTCCCGAGTTCGAATCCTGACTGTTGCGTTCCCTACTGGTTGGGTCGATGTCAGTATAATGTGACCGGCTGAGACAGGAGTCATGGTATCCCCGCCCTGTCTCGTGTGTGGCAGCACATAAAATTGTCAGACGTCCGTCTTGGGGCCCGTCCACAATATAGCCTATATAGTGCTGCTGTTGGACGTTAAACCAACCCAACCAACCAACAAGTCTCTGATAAAACCTCGTCATTTTCACCCCTCTCCCTGCCAGGTTTCCCAGAGAGCAGGAGACGCTGCCTGACCACTTCTACTTTGCCGACTACGAGCGACACAACGCGGAGATCGCGTCCTTCCACCTGGACAGGCTTCTGGGGTTCTACCGGGTCCCGCCCACCGTGGGGCGCTGGATGAACATCAGTCACGATATCCACAGGGTCGCCAACTCCAAGCTCGCAAAGACTTTCTTTGTGTCGCCAGGTTAGTGTTTGCAGAGAGAAGAGAGTGTGTTATCAACTCCAAGCTCGCAAAGATCTTCTTTGTGTCGCCAGGTTAGTGTTTGCATAGAGAAGAGAGTGTGTTATCAACTCCAAGCTCGCAAAGACCTTCTTTGTGTCGCCAGGTTAGTGTTTGCAGAGAGAAGAGAGTGTGTTATCAACTCCAAGCTCGCAAAGATCTTCTTTGTGTCGCCAGGTTAGTGTTTGCAGAGAGAAGAGAGTGTGTTATCAACTCCAAGCTCGGAAGGCCTTCTTTGAGTCGTCAGGTGGTCAGTGTTTAAAGAGGGGTGGGGTGAATGAGGAAGGAGGTTATCACACAGGGCAGTCCACTCAAAGTTCGCTAAAACTTTCTTTTTGTAGCCAGGTCAGTGTTAAGATTGGGAGGGGTGAGGGTGACTGGGAGAAAGGGAGGGGTATTATCATACAGGGTTGCCAACGCTAGGCTTGCTAAGACAATCTTAGAGTCGCCAGGTAAAGAAAAGATTGTTCTATAACTCGTGTCAGTCTACAGGACTGGTGTGGGTTTTTTTTGGAAAATTGTGCATCTTTCTATTTTATAAGGTGAAGGCGGAGGGGGTAATACTTGAAAAGCTTTAAAGCACCATGGTGTTTTCAAAGAATCCCAGACACAGGTGGAGCACCAACTGGGATTCGAGGCGCGGATATCAGCTCACCAATTCAGAGCTACCGACGCTTCTCGTTTGTGGTGTGTTAATATTTCACCAGTTAATGTCATCTGGGACAGTTCTAATCAATGTTTTTCTTTCATACAAAAGGCCAGGTCTAATCACAATAGCTGAAGAAAAAATAAACGTATACGGGAATTTTCCTCCCTTGCTTTTAATTACTACGTGAAATGATAATATTATCACTAAAAATGTTCATATAATGTAGTTCATGGACAGCTGTTGCTTCTGTGGTTCCTGGTCCTGCTCCTAATACTGCGACTCTATATTTCTTCGTCTCTCTCTAACACGTCTCCCTAGCTCTTTTTCTTTCCCTATCTTTTTATCACTTTCCCCCCTCCCGCCTAGCCCTTTGAAACTCTCTCCTCCCTCTGTCCCCAGTGGGCAACTGGTGCTTCCACGGTTCGTGCTCCTACTACTGCGACTCGTCGCACCCAATCTGCGGACACCCCATAATGTTGGAGGGCTCCATGGCCGCCTTCCTGCCGCCTCTACAGATGGCCAAGCGCAAAACCTGGAGAAACCCATGGAAGAGGTCTTACTCCAAGCATAGGAAGGTGGGTAGGGAGGGTGGAGGGTGATGGAAGAGGTGATGGGGGCATATTGAAGGGAGGGATGGAGGAGAGAGATGGCCAAGCGCAAGACCTGGAGAAACCCATGGAAGAGGTCCTACTCCAAGCATAGGAAGGTGGGTAGGGGGATGGAGGGTGATGGAAGAGGAGGAGGGGGGAGATGGCAGAGAGGGAGGGTAGGAGAAAAGAAGAGAGGAGGGCAGAGAATAAGAGTGGGATGAGAGAAAAAGGGGGGAGGGAGCGAGAGAGATGGCCAAGCGCAAGACCTGGAAAAACCCGTGAAAGAGGTCGTACTTCAAGCATAGGAAGGTGGGTAGGGATGGAAGAGGAGGTGGGCGGAGATGGAAGGGAGGGATGGAGGAGAGAGAAAGGGAGGAGGGCAGAGAATAAGAGTGGGAGGAGAGAGAAAGATGGAGGGAGTGAGAGACATGGCCAAGCGGATAACCTTGAGGTACCTGTGGAAGAGGTCTTACTCCAAGCATAGGAAGGTGTGTAGGGAGGGATGGAGGGTGATGGAAGAGGAGGTGGGGGAGATAAAAGGGAGGGAGGGTAGGAGGAAAGAAAGGAGGAGAGAGAAAGGGAGTAGGGAAGAGAATAAGAGTGGGAGGAGAGAGAAAGATGGAGGGAGTGAGAGACATGGCCAAGCGGATAACCTTGATGGACCCGTGGAAGAGGCCTTACTCCAAGCATAGGAATGTGGGTAGGGAGGCGGAGGAAGAGAGCTGGGGGTGGGGTGGGTTAGAGAGGGAGAGAGAGAATGGCCAAACGGAAGACGTAGGGAGACGGAGGGAAGAAGTAGTTCAGAGAAAGAGAGGTATAGAAAGAAGGAGGAAGGGGGCCAACTACGAAACCCAGAGGAAACCATGGGAGGGGAAGGAGGTGGAGGGAGATTTGTTACAACATGCAATGTGAAGGTAAGCGGGGAGATATATAATCTGAGGTGGAAAAAAAAAGGGGGGGGGGGTGTTTTATTCAAAAACGGTGAAGTTTAGGGATGTGAAAGGGGTCAGGAGCTGCTTGGAGCAAATGTCACGAGCGCGATGTTATGTTTAATCAAACCAAAGTACGTGTAAAAATAAAGAAGAAATAGTAGAGCAGCAAGGAAAACCAAGAGCGGCAAACATAATCTTTCCTCGAATAGATGCACCAGGTAGTGGTGTATTTTCCAAATAAAAGGAATTATTCCTAAGCACTCAAAAGTCTTAGTCTTACTGGGATAACCAAAACCCCCACAAAAAGAATAACATTTTTATTTCGCTAAAAATTGCCGGATTTATTGGGATTATCACAAGTGCCAAGTTGTACCCTGGTGCTTACAAAGAGAATTGTTGTGGGGATAACCAAAGGGTGCCAACAAGTGCAGTCTGTCCTCAAAAAATAATGAGCAGCATTGTTGTGGTTGCCAATGGGAGCCTTGAGTGCATCGCATTTAGTACAGATTGTGAAAAACGTATTCAATCAACAGGGATGCGTATTGAGGAAAATGTTGATGGAGCTATAGCAAACCAGCACATATCTCATCGATATAAAGTCTATGGAAAACTCATGGGTTTGCTTTTTTATCTTGTAGGATATTGTATGTAAGGCAATTAAATTTGAGGCAGATTTTTTTTCCTTCCTTGTAAAAAAAAAAGACTTTTACCTTGGGAACATAATATACTTGTTATTTCTACTTGTATTGTATTTTTCACTTTTTCTTGGGCTATTGATAATGCTGTTTTATTTTTCTTTATAGATAAATTCACGAGATGTTTGTTTTTTGTCTTATGCTGTGCTCGTGTCTCCAGGCTTACTGGGAGGTCTACGATGACCTCTGCCACAAGGTCAAGCGGAAGCATCCGTACAATGAAGGTCGCCGGATGATGGATGTGCTGGACATGTCCGTGTTTGATTTTCTAATAGGTGAGGCGTGCAAGTGTTGATAATCACATTAGTAGAAATAATGATAATGATGATGATGATGATGATGATGATGATGATGATGATGATGATGAAGATGATGATGATGATGATGATGATGATGATGATGATGATGATGATGATGATGATGATGATGATGAT
>RQTK01001184.1:0-10958 GCA_003991915.1 Elysia chlorotica | reverse complement strand
GTAGTAGTAGTAGTAGTAGTAGTAGTAGTAGTAGTAGTAGTAGTAGTAGTAGTAGTAGTAGTAGTAGTAGTAGTAGTAGTAGTAGTAGTGTATGTAGTAGTAGAACATGTAGTGCTAATAGAAGCAGCAGCAGCAGCAATAGTTGTAGTAACGGCAGTAAAAGTAAACACAGTAGAATTAAAAGAGTCCAACCCCTTCTAATCCCCTATATCTACTATTTTACCCGCCCCTTCCCTTATCACAGGTTTGGTAAATCCAGCTACGACTGCCTGTCCTGCCTGGCCCCAGTGCGCCAATGCTGCATGATCCGGCTGTCCACCCTAGCCAAACTCCTCAGGCTCTACGCAGGTCCGCACAGCCTGAGTCACGTGATGCGCGAGTCACTGACGCACGATACGCTGAGACCCATCCTGCTGGAGAGCCACCTGGACGCGCTTGATCGGCGGTTGAGCAAGATCCTGCATGTGATCCATGGCTGCTTGACTGGAGGTCCTGAGGGTGGCCCGCCGCGGCCCTGGGACGAGGTGGTTGTGGATGACGGAGTCACGTAATGACCATATCATAACCATTGTCGCATGAGGGTCATGTAACATAACCATCATGTGACACCCATGTGACGAGAAGACTATGGGACACCCATGTGACATGATCAACATGATTATGCCAACCATATGACGAGAAGACTATGTGACACCCTTGCGACATGATGAACTTGTGACAATCATGTGATGTGAAGACTATGTGACACCCATGTGACATGATCAACATGATTATGCCAACCATATGACGAGAAGACTATGTGACACCCATGTGACATGATGAAGATGTGACGTGCAGACTATGTGACACCCATGTGACATGATGAACATGTGACAACCATGTGACATTAAGACTATGTGACACCCATGTGACATGATCAACATGTGACAACCATGTGACGTGAAGACTATGTGACACCCATGTGACGAGAAGACTATGTGACACCCTTGTGACTTGATGAACATGTGACAACCATGTGACATTAAGACTATGTGACACCCATGTGACATGATCAACATGTGACAACCATGTGATGTGAAGACTATGTGACACCCATGTGACATGATGAACATGTGACAACCATGTGACGTGAAGACTATGTGACACCCTTGTGACTTGATGAACATGTGACACCCTTCACCCATGTGACATGACCAACATGTGACAACCATGTGACGTGAAGACTATGTGACACCCATGTGACATGATGAACATGTGACAACCATGTGACGTGAAGACTATGTGACACCCTTGTGACTTGATGAACATGTGACAACCATGTGACAAACATGGGACTCATATGACTTGACTGTGGAGCTTCCCCCCTTGAAAAACAATGTTCTGTTTTATTTATCGGTTCCATAATAATGCTTTGGTTTCTTTTATCTTTAACTGGGCAGTTTCCTCTATGTGATTTCCTTACTGTCTCTCAGCTCTTTCAAACTGTTCCATAACGACCATGGGGTATGGCGACCATGTGACAACTATATGACTTATGACGTGCCTATTAAGCTTCGTCCCATTACCAGACTGTTTTTGTTTTATTCATTAGTTCCATTATGCTTTGGTTTCTTTTATCTTTTGACTGGGCAGTTTCTACTCTATGATGTTTTACTTTCTCTCTTTCAAACTGCTCTCAAAGGCAAATACTGCTATTTTAAAGTGTTTTACAGTTCTGAAGCCTTATTGTTGACAATCAGGGGAGACGAAAAAACAGACTTGCACCTTGTGATGATATTAGGTTTCTTGTTAGGTCTCGTGCTAGGGTGTGGTGTAGGTTTGGGACAGGGGGCAGGAATAGCTTAAACTTGTCATGGTGAAACTTCTATTTCTCTTGCATTTGTCTATGCAATAAAGTTCGACTGGTTTTGTTATCAACTTGTGAGATGTCTTGCCCTACTTTTTGGGTGGCTCTTTCATACTTTTTGTTCTCTCAATAAAAGCCATTCAGAGAGAAAATCAACCCTAAATGGTGTGTATTGAGATAGGACTTACTTAAATATCTGACAAATTGCTCTCAATGTCTAATGTTGAAACTAGAAAACTTGACACAAAAGTCTATAGCTACTTAGTTTAGAACTTTTTTTTTTATCAGGGGAAAGTTACAGAAACATCTTAGATAAGTAGGCTACATGTATCCTAACTGTACTAAAAAGATACTACACGTTTTTCGTTGTTTTGACCAATCTTCCAAAATAAACCAGGAAAAGATCATCTCTAAAGATGTTTGAAAAAAATATAAAAACAGTAATACAGTATGTGAAGTCTGTGTCAGTAACATAGAATTTAAAATACGAGTATCTTTATAATAAATTTAATATCTAATACCAATTTGTTGCTAAGCTCTTTTAGCGTATTTTGTCATGGAACTGCACTAGAAAATGCAATCCATGATTATGATTACTTTTATTATTATTATTATTATTATTATTATTATTATTATTATTATTATTATTATTATTATTATTATTATTATTATTATTATACAAATGAACAGATAAACAACAAACATAATGGAAGTATTAATATTTATAATAAATTATTAATTATTATTATTATCATTATTATTGTTGTTATTATTGCTGATAATCATCTTACTATTTTCAGACATTCCAATGACAACAGTCAATGTGCCTAAACTTGTTTCTTTTGTTGAGAACCAAACTTCTTTTCTCTACTGCAACTGTTATTGCCATAAACCAATTTCCAGAAATCCTTGCACGCCTTACTTTGTGCTTGTGGCTTCACTACGAGAATCTTTGCATAATGAGAAAAAAAATATTTTTGTCACGATATTTGTGCATGCACATCTAATTGTATATTGTGGGCTGACAAGAGAATACCTAGAACAAAATTTACATGTTAAGAAAGAGACAATCATGTTGGTTGTTGTTGATGATGTATGTAGTTTCATTCTTTCTACTAGTTACATTGAAATTGATACAATGATGTGGATTATACCTGATCATGTAATTTAATTCCTGAGACCATTTTCTCTCACGGCTCAAAATTTGGGTTAACTTAGAGAGAATCTTTGTAATAAAAGTCCATGATATTCTCTTATCAGCCGATTTTTCTCATGGTTTGTTCGTGTTCCCATTAATCTTAACATTCTTTTGTTTACTCTTGATTGTATTTTGGGATCTGACGAGTGATGGAGAAAAGGTCCATATAATTATATGCCTTCAGCTGCTTTTGTGATATTGTTGTTGTTATTTTAGTTTTTGTCACTTCGTTACATTCTTAAGGTTGTGATACTGTTTGATCTGATCATATCTCATATACATGTAAAAATGTTTTATCAAAATCTTGGGCCTGCTTTTAAATAAATTATGTACACATAATTGATGTGCCTCTAAAATAGACATTTTGTCATGCAACTGTTATACATTTTTATATAAATCTTTACACCATACACTTATTTTAATGATAGTTTCGATGTCAATTAATGCGAGTAAAAACACTTTTATTATCATTTTCATAATAGAACAAGTTTTGAATGGCTGTGACTGCTACTAATTATGCTAAAGTTTTCACTTTTAGCATATCACCTGTAGATGGTTGTGACTGCTGAATTTATTTGTTAACATTCTCACTTTTAGCATATCAAGGGTTGAATGTTTGTGAATGCTAAATCCATTCTCAGTTTAGCACTTCAAGTTTTGAATGGTTGTGACTGTTAACACAAAATTTCCATTCCATATGATCATTCTGAATGCCTGGACTAGCTTTAGGATTTAGCTTTAAAATGTTGCCCTAATGAGCAAAAAAAAAGTTATGTTCTCTTGGAGAGAAATCATTTGCTGTATGTATCCCATCTCAAGCAGTTCAATCATTTCATCTTCAATCATTATATGATAGTTTCCATTTTAACTTCACATTTAACTTCGTTTACAATTTCCTAACATAAATAATAGCCCAGATGCACTGAGTGACATACATACTACAACTGTCAATGTTGCTGTGGCTATAGAGTCACATACAGTGAGTGTTACACAGGGTACAGCTGTCTATGTATCTATGACCGTAATGACTGCTTATATTGAGTGTCATACAGGGTGCAACTGTCAATGTATCTATGGCCGTCAAGCGGCATATACTGAGTGACATACAGGGTACAACCGTCAATGTATATATGGCTGGAGTACAACCGTCAATGTATATATATATATATATACGGCCGTCAAGCGACATACACTGAGTGACATACAAGGTACAATTGTGAATGTTTATATGACCAAGCATTGAATGCGTGTACTGTGTGGGGCAAAACTAAAGTGGTGACTCTATTGTCATCTGTGTTTCTTGTATCACCTGAATCTCCAAAGTGCTTGAGCAAGACAGGTTCTTATAGTTAATTAAAATCCTCTTTGTTCAAACTAACTCTAATCTTTGTTTTGCTATAGCTTTGCTTATCCTTAATTCACATTTAGTTTTTAATTTTATTGTATGATACTTGTATTACAAATTGTTCCACGGTGTGGGCAATTGGAGGAATTTTCTATATGGTCTAACAGACAAGAAAACTAACAAGGATAAATCTCACTCTATGCAATGTGTTTATTTGGTAGTTATATATACTTCAAAATGATTTTGACATCTGAACTCATGATAAAACTCACAGTTTCTATTCTCTATAGAGGGAGGGAGAAATTCTCTCCCTGTTTAACATCTACGGTTCCCCTAACAGTTTCTCTTCCATTTTTTGTTTTTAGAGTAAAGGCTAACTAGTACATGTTTACATTCCTCATTGTACGACTTGAAAACACATGAACAATCAAATACAATTCTCTAATGATAAAAAAACAAAGTGTTTTCTGCTTCAATATATTGTCCAGTGTGTCTAAGAAGTCTCCTCCATGTATCTGTGTACCCAGAGGTGTTAATTTTTTTTTCTTTGGGACCTACATTTGACGATTTAAAAAAAATGATTTTCAGCTAGATTATTTCCCTTTTACAATTAGATAGACCAAAAATTTCAACTTTGAAAGCTCTTTGATGAATTTGAGAAAAAATATTTAAATAAATTTTGTTTGTGTTAAGCCCACAAAAATAAATGGGGAAAACATCAATGTTGTTTGGATGTGGAACCCAAAGATCATACCTATCTTTGGCATGGCTTTGATGGACTGTGGCTTTCAAGCCCTTGCAATCTTTCTGGAACCACCCATGCCTTCAAATTGATCATATCTGAAAGTTTTCTTGACAACAAAAAGTAAACAATTTTTAATGGATAAGACCAATTTGTTTAACAATTCTTCAGATATGTACATAATTCCTTATAATATCTCAGTTCGCTGGCTGCTTCTATTTCAAAATAATACATATTTTTCAGTACCTACTATACACAATTTGTATGATCATGACACTCAATTTCATTGCTCCATAGGATAAGCTGTATGAGTACCATGGCCCATAAACTTCCTAAAGTGGATGAGGCTACCATTGAAATACTAATACTAATATGCTGTCCAATGCTAAAAGAGCAAATAATAGTATCTGTGGTTAATTTGATGTTCCCTCAGCTTATTACGGTTCGACATTGGTTTTATTTGCAGTCTGAAAAAAAAAATATAGTACCAGTTGAGGATTGAACCTACATTTAGGGCCAGCCTTAAAACAGCTGAGATATGTTGTGTATTCTTCAAAAGATATGTTTAGCAATAATTTTTTAAATAGGTTCAAAAGAGGTCTTCCAAAATCTTAACACCCTCTGATAGTGTGTAAATAAAAAATAACAAAGCTGCTTAGATGTTTTGTAAACTCTTTAAAAAAGTATATTTGCATCAAGAAAATAACACAGCAGGTATCGCACACACTCATACAAAGAGAAAAATAAAAGATTATGTTTTTCAAGAAGCATTAAAGTTACATTGTCAAAGAAGATAACTTCTCTTAAGATCATTAATATCCCCATCTTTGGAGACTAGATTCTAACAAAAAGAGTATATTTTCTGCTTTATCAATATAATTTAGAGGAAGGGATAGAGGAGGGAGATGAAAATCAAATTTTGCAGTGCTGAAATTCTTCTGAACAATATGAATGTAGGCATAGTGGGGAAAAGAAAACCAAGCGAAATGATAAGGTTTAGAGTTCCTTAACAGACTAATGTCTGGCCTTGCTTGTGATGATTTATCTCAATATTCCAGCTTTTGGTACAACATTTACACAACATGGAATTGTAAAAATGAGCTGATTGAAAAATTTGATTTCCCAGAGAGAAATTATAATAAAAGGAAACTAAACAAAAAATTAAACAACATGGTTTAATGAATTACATTCATGCTGACAGACAGACAGACAGACAGACAGACAGACAGACAGACAGACAGACAGACAGACAGACAGACATGCAGAGGCGGTGGTGAATACAACATCTTTATTAATCCCTCTGAGGAAATAAATAGAGACTGTATTATATAGAGGCATGTTAAAAGAGAGAGAGTGAGAGAGAGAGACAGAGAGAGAGAGAGAGAGAGAGAGAGAGAGAGAGAGAGAGAGAGAGACAGACAGACAGACAGACAGACAGACAGACAGAAAAGAGAGAAAGAGAGAGTGGGCGGGGAGAGAGATTGAGAGAAAGAAAGAGAGAGAAAGAGATATAGAGAGACCCGGTACAACAAAAAAAAGACAGTCTGAAAAGTTACACAACAAGAGCAGAAACCCCAATCATTGGCTTCATCATGGCAACTGATAACATAAAAAAATTGAGGGCTATGATTGGCGATGTTACAGGTCCTGCACAAAAAGGAACAATTGTTTAAGCATAATATGACTGTTGCTTTTGTATAAACATTAAAAAGGTATTACATGTTTACAAATCTATATTTAAAAATGCCTAAGGCAAAACCTCTCAGGTTTACCAGTGATTAGTGGTTGAGACTGCCCAAGCGAGAGACAGCTCAGGTCACACAGAAAAAAATACAAGTTGTGCTCAGTGATATGTCGCCACGTTGGCTATACGCTAATGTAAACAAAAGGGGAACTATTTAATTCAATCATCTATTGTCTAGATTTAGAAAAAAGTCTTCAAAAAGGTAGATAATACTGCAAAATTTCTAATTTATTTTGAAAATTCAAAAAGAAAAAGATGCTTTGTATTATATCTTGAGGAATATTTTATTAAATAAGAACTAAGTGACAAGTGTCATTGTAACAGATACTCCAGTAGTCATGACTTGTAGAAATTTAATGTTTATAACAAAAGGATAACGTTATTCACAACATGTAAACCGCATTGAGAAAGAACATGTCTGACTGGGGTACTTATAAAACTCAAGTTAGTTTAAGGTCGCCTGGCGAGGGTAACTTTGTCGGGAACTGGCTCCAATCCTAATCGGTGTTAAGGCCCGTAAAACGGCCATGGTCCACATGCTATGATGGTAAACGCCTCATCATCATTTATGCCTTGGGTCTGATGTGGTTCCTCCCATAACACACCGGGCTGGTGATTGACAGCTGGCAGGGAAGTTTTGTCGGAAGTTGTGTGAACAGTGCAACATCCTCAGAGGTACAGGCGTTAGGTACCTCGTCGATGTGGTGTCGGTGGGCTGGCTATCCTGAGAGTGCCTATATGGCGGAGGTTCAGAGCTGTACCCCAACACCCCCTGCTTGTTTTTTGGATTATCTCCCTTTATACGGAGTTCTTTCCCTTGTGTGTACGGGGGATAACCTTTTCAAACCAATAATATTTTACCGTTTTTAATCATTTAGCTCCCTTGGCTTATTCTTTTTGCTTTATATACTGAGACTTTGTTCCATTTAGAAGGAAACATTATTGTGAACGAAACCACGGTAAATTAGGCACAAGTCGCTTAAATAAGTTTTTAAGTCCTCTAAACATTTCAAATACTGTTTATTAATCTTTTCAGTTTTTAATTTTATTAAGTTAAATAATCTGTGATTCTAGAAATGATAGAGGTGATTTTTTTAACTTCTTGAAATGCATTTGATACTTTTTTAACACACTATGAATAACTCCAATTTCCGACTTGTGCCTGATTCACCCTGGTTGCCTCACAATTATTCTTTTAAAAAAGTGTGTTTAGACAAACTAACCTAATTACAGATCAAGCACAAGTAGTGTTACTTGCTACTGAGAAGGCGTATAATAAAGGGACTATGGTGACATTGCAAGATTTTAGGCCCATTCATTGTGTGTATACTATATGGGAAGATTTAAAAAAATGGAAACTTTAAAAGCTTCGATATTAATTTATTATTTTGAAACAGAAAGTGTGCAGATCAATACAAAAAGGTGCTAGCACAAGAGTGTGTCAACCCGCACAACACATGTGCGGCGTGATGGGAAGAGGTTAAGTGGTAGAAAGAATAAGTCAGGGGGGGGGGGGGGTCGCTTCTTTTTTTCCGAAAAAATTCATCATCGTCCTCTTGTGATTGGGCAGATTTCATACAATATGACCCGATTAGACAGAAGTCTTAGCAGCCCTGTTCTGTCGGTGTAAGTACATGTGACTGTCTGTATATTGGCCGTTACCTAGAAGGTATGAAACTAAAAGAAAACTGGTTACATTACTCAGTTTGTTTAATGAAATCATCAAGTAATTGAATTTGATATGAGCATAAGAAATAATATCGTTGTTGGTCTATTTTACTTTCTAATTGTGTAACTCTCCCGGTATAATTATATCTCGAGTATTTTAACAAGAAAGTTAACATTCAGTTTTGAGCTTCAGTAGGAGTACAATATTGAGACAACCTGAGACCTCTCTCGGTATACATCGATACCCCGACCTAAAACATACCCTGAGCATTATTGACGTTTTTTTATAGTATGTTGTTAACGCACTTAAAACACCACGACACACGTTTCCATGTCCGTTCACCGCACTTAACATTAATGTAAAAATGTCTTAAAAGCGCCAGATAGTTAAATGCTATTCCAATACGCAATACAAGTATTATTCCTTACGGAGGGAGGGGGTCTAGCGAATCCAAACTGAACTGGACTCATGTGTCAGTTTTACTAGATATGAGTAGATTTTTCAATCTCTCTCTCCCTTCCCCCACTCTCTCTGTCTCTGTCTCTGTCTCTGTCTCTGTCTCTCTCTCTCTCTCTCTCTCTCTCTCTCTCTCTGTCTCTCTCTCTCTCTGTGTTTGTGTGTGTGATGTCTCTCTTTCTCTCTGTTTCTATCGCGTTGTCTTTTTCTCTCTCTGTCACTCTCACACTTTGTTTGTCTTTCTATGTCTGCATCTGTGTCTGTCACTATATTTGGCTCTGTCTCTGTCTGCCTGCTAGCCCGTTTGTCTGTCTGTAAGTCTGTCCCAATACGTTTAAATAAATCTGTGTTAAATTATTGTTTAAATCAGCACCTATCATCTAAATAGTTCGAAAATATATTAAAGGAAATAACAAAAAATACTACTTTTAAAGGGTAAACGCCAAGGGATAAAACATCTGTGGCCTCTATGAACACAGGCTTATAGTACATGATTTTTTTTAGTTAGATAGTTTTCTTAATGTCCAGCCTCAGCAACAAGGCGATACCGAGAGTGGGTCTCAATACTTCAGTTTAAAAAATTTACGTCCAGCAAGACAAAGACAATGCGTGGAGACATGGACTTTTGTCCGAGCCAGTCACGTTATACTGACACCGACCCAGCAATACGGGTAAAAATCTTACCAAAAGTAATGAATTTCCCGCAACGTGGTATCGAACCGGGGACCCACAAGTAGAAACCCAGCTATCTACCGCTTAACCCACCCCACCCTAATCAGAGAAATATAAGCGCTCATCGTAAAGTGTACTTATTAAGTGTATAAGAGATGATGGGCACAATAATTATAGTGGTTACTATGCCGAGATGCCGTAAAAACTGCACAATCTATTCACTACTCCCCTCCCCGACCAAACAAACGACCAAACAAACATAAATCTCCACCAGACAGCAGCTAAGATATCTCATCCTGATCATCATCCCCCCTTCCTCTCTCTATCTCTATCTCTATCTATCAATCTCTCTCTCTCTCTCTCTCTCTCTCTCTCTCTCTCTCTCTCTTTGTCCATGTCTGGCCCCCTCCTTTCATACACACTCTATCTCTTTTTGCTAAACTTAATGTTGTAGTTGAGTTGGGTTAACGTCCAACATCAGCACTACATAGACTATATTGTGGATGGGCCCCAAAATTGATCCACAGTGGTAAGAGTTAGGCTTTTAGTGAACATTGACGAACAATGATTGCGCATTGTGGGATTTGAATTCTAAACTTGTATATGCAGCGGCACCTAGACCATGGTTTATACCACTAATCCACTACGCTCCTTTCTGTTTTTGGATGACAGCACGTTGCAAATTTTCAGACAATAGTCTCGGTACCCGTCCTGGTATAAATAACTATAATCTAAATGTTGACTTCTGTTGAAGGGAAACCAAGCCACCAAAAGTTAGCAAATTTACTTAGCACACGCACGCACACGTAGTCGCTTGTTTCTATTTCTATTCTCCCTCCGACATAAATCCTGTTACAGGCGTTTAAAACCCAATATACAGAGAAACAAACAACTACGGTACCACCAACAACAAAACAACAACAACACCACTAACAACAACAACAACAACAACAACAACAACAACAACAAAACACAACAAAAAGAACAAAAACACATTTGATTTTGAATCAAGGGCTTGTTATTGTTAAGTTTGGAGTCAAATAATCATCACAGTTTATAAGATAAGTTAGAACAAAGTTAATAAAGTACAGGCATCTAGCTACTACACCCATCATCAGAATGATGGCTATCACTTCAAAGAGAGGATTTCTCAAAGCGTCAAAGTTAGAGTCAGGTTAGATTAAGTTAAGTAACAGTACGGGCATGTAGCTGTGTAATACTTGCAAATGCTTTCAGAGAGACCAGAAGAGAGAGAGACAGAGAGAGAGAGAGAGAGAGAGAGAGAT